>JALIZH010027263.1:0-60422 GCA_030522465.1 Rhipicephalus appendiculatus
GCTACTGCAACCAGTCGTCTACTACTCTGTCAGAACCAGCGATGACCACTTCATAGATATCAAAGCGCTGTTTCAATCCATGAACGCTACATGTCTTACAGAACCCATAGAACAAGCATATAAACATGAAGAATTGTGCCTTAAACGAACGTCTTGATTACAATACAAATGGCATATCGCCAAAACGTTGCGTTAGTATATAATCATCATCAGTACTTGTAGATTTGCGCAAGGAAGGCTGATCATGTTCATTCAAATAGACAATAGTTTTCTTCTAAGGGGAATTGCACCCAAATTCCACCCAGTTAGTTTTATGTTGAAAGGCGTCCCTTGCATGGTCCTCAGATGAAAGCAAAACGAATTTTCATGATAGACGTATGCAACCAGAGGTTATTGAGGCGAAAGGCATAGATGCCTCATGAAACGGGATATTCGACCGTCGGCGGCGACCGTCCCACGGCGTTGGTGACAGGTGATGCAAAAATCATCATCACGTGATGACGACACCGTATGACGTCATAATAACGTCACAGCCCATAAAAATTGTCGCGTGACGTCATGTGACGTATTGCCACACCGTGCCGTATTAGCGCGCGCTGTTTTGGCGGCGTATAAAACCGGAGTGCGCGTGACCCCAAGAGAAGAAAATGGAGAAGTCACTTGGCAGCAGCACGTGGAACCAAGGCTCGTGTTACCTGATTCGTTATACATCATCTTAAGAACCTTCGAGCGCTAACTGAAACAGGGACGAAAAGAAGGGAACAACACAAGCGCTACCATCTACTGAAAGCTTTATTAGGCAAGAACAAACATAGATAACCGGACCACGGTCTTGCCTAATAAACCATTCAGTTGATGGTAGCGCTTGTGTTGTTCCCCTGTCTTTTCGTCCCTGTTTCAGTTCGCCCTCGAAGGTTCTTAAAATGTATATGTGCCAATTAGCTCGTCTTTCGTTCTTGCTTCACCTTATACATCAACTGAGCAGAATAAGACGGTGGCTTTCGCCTTCGAGTCGTGTTAGGTGAATGCACAACGGGCCCTCAGAGTTCTTGAACTTACAAATTTAATACAATAGGAGACCACAAAAACTTGCATAGCTATTCGTATTTCATTTACCCAGCCCGGTTGTCGCTGCGGCCAATCAAAAGTGAGATATTGCTGTGCCGGAACGCAGGAGCACATGGTAGTCTTCCCGCCGCGAGCGGACCCCACACTGTCTGACGGATTCAGTGCCGCATAATTTAGCAGACGACTATGTTGACGAATAGGAGGGAAGGAAACGTTTTATAAAGGGTGAGCTGCTGCGACTGGACGAACTTTTAACGAAAGCTGCCGCGAAGAAGAGTCGCCGCTGTATGCGTTTTACGTATTAAGAGAAGCCGGCAAAAGTACTATGGACGCCACAGATACTGATGCCACAGGAAGACGACAGCGACGAGGGTCATGCAGGCACGTGGATGGAATGCTTTGGAAAGAGAAGCGCGTGCGCACATTGTAGAGAATTCGACAGCACTAACGGGGTCACAGTTGCAGAAAAATTCAAACTGATGCCCAAGCTGTTGTTTTCATCGCAGCTCTAACAAGTGCTAAACACCTCACGTTGTTTTTAAGTTCCTCACAAGAACTACATCGCAAACATGTGCAATATGTATTCCTTATTTTCAACCAAAGTGAACTGTTTTGACAAAGCGATAGCTCACCTCCGCCATCAAAATTCGTTGATGTGCGAGAGGGTACCAAAAGTAACCGTACTGGCACTGCGTTGGGCGGAGAAACTGTAGTATGCAATTCACCCGGTAGGCTAGCATCATACCACACCTATCGAGCTCATTCCATTCGGTGGCTTCTCCCTAGAAACTTTTCTCTGGATACAGTGATTTTCTTCGTGAAAGCATTATCGCGCGCACGGCGTTTTTTTTTTTTGTGATGACCGCTTGAAGTGAACATATGGTGACTGTGAAATTTTGTTGCGTGCTCCGGTAAATTACTGAGCAACTATTTTGATATTAAACGTTGTTTACAAGAACGATGCAATGTGGAGAATATAAGGGTTTGAGTGTTTCTATCTCTTTAAGAAGGGGTGACGGCGCTTCCTGAGAAACCTCGTTCTGGACGTCCATCAGCTTCCCGAGCGGACGAAAATATAAAAAAAAATGCCACTTGTGCTTGACGACCGACGACGGACCGCTAAAAAATTGGATACGGCATCTTGTATAGCTTGGAGCTGGCTCAGCAATATTTAACAGAGGATTTGGAGATTAGTAGTGCTTAGAAACTTCCGCCTCCAATTTCGACAAACGAGCAAAGAGCTGGTGGTCCGTACAAACAGCGGTCTTTGACAGAACAGCTCCGAAGCTACGCAGACTTTCGCTGCAAGACTGTTACTCATGACTAGTCATAGTGCTATTCATTGCACCAAGAAAAAAATTGGCATCCGCTCCCATTTTCCTTCACGGAACCATTCCAAAATCTTCCGGTGTGCGAAACTACTTTCATAAAAAAAAGCACTCTACCCCGAGAAAAACTTCCTTGGACAATCCACCGGATACAGTGAACTCGAGGGGTGTTGCACGATGCTCGCCTAGCGGGAGAATTGCGTGCTACAGTAGATCTGCCCAACGTAGCGCTAGACCTCTTACTATTGGGTACCCTCTCGCACGACGCTGCAGTCGGCACGGAAACTGACTTTGTGAACAAATTAAAATAGCAGACGCTTCTTCTCGCCGTCTTCACTGCTGCCATAGCACTCATCAAGGCCTTTAAAAGCAAACAGCGTACAAAGGAGATGTGGGCCCTGCACCAATCTTATTATATGTCTTCATGGGAGTGCATCACGGTTCGTGGTATTATTGTTGTTAGAAAAAATACCACAACGTATGCTGTGAAGTCGTTAAACATGGCCAGTGACTTGAATAGCAAGAAATAATACCAATTCTGACGTATCTGGCAGAAACATGGAGAATAATAAAACACCTAGAGCAAAATCTGAGGACCACGCAGCGTGTAATGGTACGTAGAATGCTTCAAATAACATTGAGAGCTCGGAGTACAGCATAATGGGTAAGAGAACAGGAGTTGCAGATATCCTAGCTGACATCAACCGAAAAAAATCGACCTGGGCTGTTCACGTAATGCTTTGAACAGACAACCCTTGGAATATAAGAACAGAATGGTTACCAAGAGATAGAAAACGCAATCGGGGAAGGCAGAAAGTTAGATGTAGGGACGAAAGTAGAAAGTTCGCACGGATAAAATGAAATCAGCTCGCACAGGATAGAGTAAACTGAAGATATTGCGACAGGCCTTCGTCCTCCAGTGGACTATAACCCTTTACGGCGTGACCCGCACAAACGTGTAGGTCAGTAACGACGCTCACGAAACGGCACCTGTTTCAGTTTCAGTTTCATAGCTCTGTGCCGCTGAAGTCAATGTTTATTGGAATATATCTGTTTCAGTAGTTCAATAATTTCGACACGAGAGGGCGAGTAATCTTCCGCGAAAAATGCCGTCTGAGCACGTGCGCCGACAGCAGCTACCTCAGACGTGTAAATCAACGCTACTTCTTGTTATACATTTTTTTCGGGAGTGTATGCATATGAAAGGAATGTTAAGACTTAGAAAAACATGCTTCGCTAAAAAAATTACGCGTTCTTACCACACACGCTGTGTACCCACGCTTAAAAAAGTCACCCAGACGTTCGTGCGGGCTGGGCTTTAGTCTTCGTCAAGTGCACGGCAGAGCGGCGGAGGTTGGCTCGTTCGCGCGCGGTTGCGCCTCCGCATTCTGTTTTCTTTTATTGCGAATAGCTTTGTTGGCATCTTATTGGAACTTTATTGGTTAGTGTTTCCTGATGTTTTCTTATATCTGAAGTTAGCGACGTGAAGTGATGTGCGTGAATTGTGATCACCATTTACGCAGAAAATACTATTTTGTGAATGTGTTGTGACAACATGCATTATACTTCAAAGAATTAGATTTTACATTGCCTATCATATAGAGTTGCAGTATCGCCAGTGAAATGCTAAGGATAACAAATAACATTGAGGATTAAAATTGCTAAAATTATCTAACTTAGGGAACAAGCTTCTGTGAGGGCTGACTTTTTCTTTTTCTTTCACTTGCCGAGATTTTCAAACCAGAGAATAAAGAAGACATAGAAGAGATATTGAGTCTCCTGATGTCTTGCGTCAGAATTGGGTAGGGACCACGTTGACGAATTGACAGAGATTATATTCGTGGTTCGAGCCAACTTAGTGGTGAAAACTGGAGTATGGAAGGCGAGTTTTTGAGCAGTCGCCTCTGTAATAACTGGGCCAGGTGACCACTCACCCTATCCTGCCAGTTTCAGTGAAATTGATGTCTTTTGGAAGAAGACACGTTGGGCGGCAAAGCCTCACCTGGAAGTGGTGAGACAGCCGACGTTCTTGTTCTTGTCGAGACTCCTTTGCCGACTTTCTCACACTAATTTAATGCAACGATCTTTGAAGTTACTGCGGACAAAACGGCAGTGTGCCCTAGTTGTAGACATAGAACAGCTTTGCAAGTAATAGTGCAAAAGATCAAGCAGCTTTGGGTGTGGGCTGCATCCGATCTCTGCGCAACTATGCTCGTCACCAGGCTCCCAAGAATTGAAAGTGGAAAGAAAAATGTGTCACAAGACCAATCCTTAGACAACTTTACTGGAGTGTAAAAGGCGTCCGGCATAGCCAAGCGATTAGACTCAGCTATACGTACCACTGGCGATCAGTATAGAGCTTGACATCTGCACATCACTGTAGGCTGTCAAGTGTAGCTTCTTGTTCAAGGACGCTTTGTTTAAAGTGCAGCTTATACCTGTACGTCACAAGTGACACACAATACTCCAAAATGTTGCATTCGCAGCGCTGACCACGCATTCTTTACTTTGTCTTAGCCGCTATGAGTGTATTCCTCGCTGCAGTGAATCACATGAATAAAAGCCCAGACCGCACATACGTGCGGGTCTGTTTTCTGGGTCAAAAACACCGATTCTTACAGTTTAACCCTTGAAAACCTAATTACAATAGAGAAAACATCAATAATTTTTCAGCAAGTTAGCAATTTTTCTATTATATTTTTCTCGGGCACGAAAGGGATGACAGCCTGAGAATGATGATGACGATGATGAGTACATCTACTCAATTATTTGATTGTTTGGTGAGCGTCCTCACAACGCACCCGAGCCACCGGGGGGGGGGGGGGGGGGGGTTCGACCCACTCCCACACCACGCCGTGCGTCGCTCTGCTGTGGCCGAGAAAAGGGGATCCTAGGGGTGAGCCGACGGCGGATGATTGGACCTTTAAGGGCCCTCGGCAGGGAGGGGCAACACACGCCATTGGCCCCTGCTTCACCTAGACGGCACCCGTGGGCTATCCCATCTAGGTGAAATCGATAGTCGCCTTTTCCTGTCTCTCTCCCCTGAAATTCGTCGATCTCTCTCACATTTTATCTCTCCTGTCTTCTTCTCACTTTCACTTACATTTAGTGTAATTGGTGACGAGGGTTTTAGCTGTGTAGTTGCCCAACCTTGATTACAACGGTGATGTATGGCTGGCGACTTCAAGTGATTTATATTGTACTATCCCCTTGTGGGGCACGGTGGTGAGCGGCCACCATCACCGTCCACTTCATTTGGCAAGCTCATTCCCCACTTACCTGATCGCTCCCTCAAAAGGTGGCGCACCGATGAAGCATTTACGCTTAAGAAACAAAGCGGACCATTACCAAGTACCATGTTATCCGTGATCAGAAGAAAAGGAAGAAAATCCGTGCAATTTCACCTTTTCTTGCGTCAAAAACTGTCACAGCAGCAATTGGCCCAGGATAGAAAGTGACAAAGTTGGAAGCGGCGACCGCTTTCTCGAGGTTTGCGACAACGTTCAATATGACAGGCTATCCAACATCTTAGCATTTGCTGATATTCTAATTTCAGTGGGCCCAAAACGGCCGATCAACACAATGTCATGACCTTCTCCCTGCCGATGACCTTGCGAGCTGAGCGAAAGCTAACGACGAAAGGGTGGAAGACCACAACGTTTTGGCAGTACTAAAAATAATGATGAGTCATGAAGACAAAGAAATCCATATGAAGCACATAATTATGACCTGTCTAAATGAAATGAAACTGGCTATTGTAAGCTTAGAGTCCAACCGTACATACCTACTCTCCGTCGTTGTTGAAATTGTCAACGATATGAACATGGGTTACACAGCTGCAGAGAGCGTGCCACTTGCGCGCAATGTGCATCCAACGAGCACTCATCTCACATTTACACATCAGCAGCCCGTTCTGCTAACTGTGAAGGAGACCACCCCGGCTCGTGCCTGTCGTGGAAAACAGAAAAAGAAACAGAAAATCATAGAGCTGAAAGTAAAATTCGACCTGTCTTTCCTAGAGGTACGTAAACGCCACTCACTCCATAGCCAGTCCAGTCGCTCCTTCGTCGACGTGTCGTGCCGGGCCGCAGCGCGACCTCTTGCGGCGCCCGCAACACTAACACGAAGTGTGACTACGATCATGCAGCAGCGCCCGCGGCTGGAGCTGCCTGTCCTGCTCCGACACATTCCAAAGGGGGCCAGCAGATACCCAACTCTGCGAGACCCAGGACCACTGGAAGTGCAGCCAGTCCGGAAGCTGCCCCGAACGTGCCTATTGACCAGGCACTATTAAGGCGAAAGCCTTTAATGTCTCATGCTCACGTCCGTCCGGTGTCCGTCCGGCGTCCGTCCGTCCGTCCGTCCGTCCGTCCACACCCCCCTGCGCATGTGCCAACCCATTAAAAAAAATAAAAATAAAAAACCTCCTCTCCACCTCTCTCTCCTCTAGGCATCTCTCCCCGCGAAGGCCACACTCTCACTGCAAATGCGCGTCCCCTCCCTCTCTCCCCTCCCTACGCTCCCCCCTTTCTCCCCTCCTACGCTCCCCCTCTCTCCTCTAGCCATCCCTGCCCCGCGGCGTCCACACCCGCACTGCGCATGCGCGTCTTCCCCTCTCCTACGCTCCCCCCTCTCGCCTGGCGACGCCAACGCAGGCAGCGTCTGCTAGCGAGTTTCTTGGTTGAAAAACCCGACTGCTCGCGCTGCACAACCGTTCACTGGCCACCCCGTATATATGGCAATGGATCTTGACCTGCAAGGTGGTGCCGGTGGGAGATTTCTCCTGTGCGTTGTCGAAAGATAAAAAATTCGCAGCGTGCGCGTTAACTAAAAGATGGGCTCTGTGTCCAGTCCGAGTCTTCTGTCTCTCATTGCCCATTAGCAGCGATTGGCATGTTCCAGTAGGAAACACCGGTCCATCACTGCGTGCCTTGCGCCCCCCCAGGTTTCTCCTGTGCAACGCTGCAATGAGCGCCAGCGTCAACGCCGCCGCCAGTGTAAGCGTTAGCACCCGCTGCTTCGCATCTACACATGGTTCCCTTTAGCGGGAGATGGTGTAATCTTTAAGGCGAAAGCCTTTAATGTCTCCTGCTCACGTCCGTGCGGTGTCCGTCCGTCCGTCTGTCCTTCCGTCTGTCTGTCCGTTCGTCCGTCCGTCCGTCCGTCCGTCCGTCCATCCATCCGTCTGTCCATCCGTCCGTCCGTCCGTCGATGTCCGTCCGTCCGTCCATCAAAGCTCTGGCACGGAGCCAGGTGACCGCCGGGATGCGCAGACGGACGCCGGTCGCGTCGGACTCTATAGCGCTCGCGCTTTGCTTGCGTAGCGTCGCTGTGCCCAGAGTTTGCAATCATTCTGACCGACGCCGTCTCAATGGACCCAGGCGTTCACGGAATACACTTACCAATTTACAAAGGGTCCGTCAATTTAAGAGCTGGAACGCGGATGGCGTTTGCACGATGCGCAAAGCGCGAGAAAATACTAACGCATGCGAACGGAGGAAGATGAGTGTCGCGTCTCGCTGCGATTCGCGGTAAAAAATTAAAGAAGAAAACACGCACCCGTTCGGTTTGTGTCTTATCCCACTGAGAGTGTAAAAGAAAAAAAAAAACATGGAATAATCAGTGGAATGGCCACACGCTTTCGCCGAGCACACTTTGGAATGTACATAGTGTCCTTCAATTTTTTTCACCACCTCAGATGATGTGATGCATATAAAAAACACGTCTCTGGCATCTTACAAGCCAAAGGAACGGTGCAGCTTCTTGGAGCGCGCCAAAGAAAAAAATCACACCATATCCACGAGTGAATGGTGATGAGTGGGCGAAGCTCCGGAGGAAATCTGGTAAACCGTGAATCTCCGTTAATTTTGTCCACTCGATCATCATACAAAGACCTGACACACAAACGCGGGGGTCCTCATATATGACGTTAAGCTCAGGGGATGATGATAGAACGTTTATTAATAAAAAAAAACTGAAAAAAAGGAAACAAATGGGAGGGGGCAAATGTCAAGGGTGGTCTCCCCATTCCAGGACACGAGTGGCCGCCGCTGCTCGCCCGGCTTGATCCAGGAGACCCCTTTGGGTCTTCAGGTCAGTGCGGGCGAGGACGGCCTGCCAAGGCTCCCTCAGCATCGTATCAGAGGCGACTGTGCCTCCATAGGTTTGCTCGGACATTCCCAAGTGACGTGTTGCAACGTCGGTCTCGACTCGCACCACGGACATTGGTTCACATAGACATTGGGGTTTATGTGATGCAACCTTTCCAAATGTGGATAGGTGTTAACCTGAATTTGTCTAAGGCGGCGAGCTTCGTCGACTTTAAGTGATTTGTGCGGTGGGGCATACCGCTGTCTTGCTTTACGTTGATGCTCCAGTATATCGCGTGCAGTGTGAGGGTCGTACTGTTCATCGTCGTCGTTCTTCGCTCGGTTGCTCAAATCAAGAGCGAAAGTGTGCGCCAGCTCATTACCCGAGATACCATCGTGGCCTGGGCACCAGATTATAGCATGGTCCTGTGTCAGGTTGTCACCGAGTATTCTCAAGGCGACATTCGGTAGTCCACCACATAGAAACATTCTACAGGCCTCCTGAGAATCAGATAGGACTAGCGCGGAGGTATTCTCTGCCTCTTTAGTTCGAATAGCTAGCGCAATAGCCGCTGCTTCCGCCGTTGCGGTACAGGTCGTTTTAATTGACGCTGCGACCGTTTTAACGGTATGTGGAAGTGGTTG
Organism: Rhipicephalus appendiculatus; assembly: GCA_030522465.1. NCBI lineage: Eukaryota > Metazoa > Arthropoda > Arachnida > Ixodida > Ixodidae > Rhipicephalus > Rhipicephalus appendiculatus. The sequence goes on from JALIZH010027263.1 coordinate 9,131, forward strand.
AACTGCTACTATGACGCAGCTTTGGCTTGATTTGGCCGCATCAGTGTAGACGACCTCGTGACTGTGGCCAAACTGTTTTTGAAGCTGTCGAGCTCTAGCCTGTCTTCTCGCACTATGGTACAATTTGCTCATGTTTCGCTGAATGGGGCAGACGGTTATGTGTTGGCGTGTTTCCCTAGCCATAGTGGTAATGTTCTCACGGGAGTATTGTGGTCTAGTAGGGTATCCCAAGCGAACTTCGGCGACTTTGAGCGTATCTATCTATCTATCTATCTATCTATCTATCTATCTATCTATCTATCTATCTATCTATCTATCTATCTATCTATCTATCTATCTATCTATCTATCTATCTATCTATCTATCTTGCCGCCTACGACTTTGTGCTCTCCTGGCCGTAAATGGGATTTATACCAAATTTGGTATGGCATAACATGACCGCATGAAGAACATAAATGGCTGGTCATATCATGAAAATCATGACTAACTTGTCATGAAAAGTATGATTTATATGCCACGCTCATGGCGCGCTCGCGGCCGTTTCGTTAGCTTGACATACACCAAATTTGGGATTGAGTGACATGACTGTATGACGAACGTAAATGACAAGTGGTAATATGGAAATCATGACTTGTCATGTGCGACATGACTTGCAGGCCACGCTCATGGCGCGCTCGCGGCCGTTTCGTTAGCCTGATATACACCAAATTTGGTATTGAGTGACATGACTGTATGACGAACATAAATGACAAGTGGTAATATGGAAATCATGACTTGTCATGTGCGACATGACTTGCATGCCACGCTCATGGCGCGCTCGCGGCCGTTTCGTTAGCTTGAGATACACCAAATTTGGTATTGAGTGACATGACTGTATGGCGAACATAAATGACAAGTGGTAATATGGAAATCATGACTTGTCATGTGCGACATGACTTGCATGACACGCTCATGGCGTGCTCGCGGCCGTTTCGTTAGCTTGATATACACCAAATTTGGTATTGAGTGACATGACTGTATGACGAACATAAATGACAAGTGGTAATATGGAAATCATGACTTGTCATGTGCGACATGAGTGCATGACACGCTCATGGCGTGCTCGCGGCCGTTTCGTTAGCTTGATATACAGCAAATTTGGTATTGAGTGACATGACTGTATAACGAACATAAGTGGCAGGTGGTAACATGAAAATCTTGGCATGCATGTCATCTACAATGCCATTTATATGCCACGCTCATGGTGCGTTTGCGTCTAGTTCGCTAGCTTGACATACACCAAAATTGGTATATCGCGACGTGACTGTATGACGAACACAAATGACAGGTCGTAACATGTAAAACATGTCATGCAAATTAAATTAAGCATGATTTGCTCCTTCCTGCCTGCTTCGCATTACATCGATTCCCACAGTGCGTGGGATCTGCCGGCTTTTTCTAGCCACAGCACCAAATTACATGAAAATAGACAAACACATTCTACAGCGAAACTTCACAGGACTGCTTAGAAACCGTGATGATGCTCATGAATATTTACACGAACATTCATCAAAAGTGCAGTGTGTGGAAGATATACTTAAAACCCATGCACACCAGCTTTCTACTTGATTATATTATTTTTCGAAAGGAGTAGGATCATGCTTGGCGTCATCAAAAAAATCACCGCCCAAGCACTCCGTACAAATGGTTAACCAGCGAAGCCGAAATGTGCGGCCCCGGTGTTTAGCAGTGGGTTCAACCCTACGCTGCACTGAAGCCTTCCACAATTATCGTTGCCAGGATGTGGTCAAACCACAGGCTGTCAGAGACGTCGCAGCCGAAACCAAAGTGCCGCTGGAGAAACGATCGCCGAAAGCGGGCGTTCGCCACGGCGAACGCGCTCCCGCAATCATCGCGTCGACGCTGTTCAGCCCGCAATGCCCGCAACGCCGCTTCTTCGGCGCGTCGTTGTTGCAAGGGTTTGACACCGCGAGCTTACTCGGCGGCGTGGTTTGCACGATCCGCCCGCCACCGGCGCTTGCATTCCCGTTCGCGATTTAGCGCGGCTTGGAAGGCTGCCGGATATTCGGTACGCAGTTGCTGCCGTCACTCGGCCTCGCGGGCCTGTTCTTGTGCCCTGACTGCAGCATCGGCCCGGCGAATGCGAGGTCTCTCACGTTTCCACTGTCGGCGCTCTTCTAAAGTTGTCAGCTGTTCGGGAGTTCGCAGGATCCGTGGCTTACCCATGTGGAAGCTCTCAGTCGAAACTGATGCGCGCGTGCTCGGTGCCACGGCTGCCACGGCAGCGACGGGATGGACGACGTCACTCACGGCCCAGCCAATGGCGCGCGAGCTTGGGTACGACGCTCAGAACGACGTAACTGATAGCACAGCCAATGAACACCGCTCGTGACGCAGATGCCGAGCGGTTTTTCGTTTCTCCTAGCCATATACAGCTTTCGCTCTAAAAATATTCTGTACAATTTACCGCTTCAAGCATTCCTTGAGGCCCTGGCCGTTCGAGCCGTTCTCTTCAACAAAACGATAACAATTTGCTTTCTTTATATACCTTCACACCACCAGCTCCAAAAACAATAGTTTCGGTCCCTAATAGATGAACTGCAGCACCTTATCTGGTCTTTACAGACTTGAATCCACATAGCAGTCTAAGGAGTGACACGCACTGCTATGCGCGAGGTCGCGTAGTTGAACAGCTCTTGTTCTCTTGATGCGTGTCTAATGAATCCGAAACAGCCCCACAAATAGCCCCGCAAGGTAAAGGTTCTCGTGCGCAGATCTCAGCATTACATATCTATCCCTTCTATCCCTACTTAAAGACAGTTATAAATAATCCTTACCTAAGTGATTAGTCCAGTAGTTCTGAGCACACCAATAACGAATCAATGCCATCCAAAGGTTCCCCGATGCCCGACTTACACTGCCAATTGGGAACAGTTTCAAAAACTTCCTGTGATGTGTGCAAAAAAGAATATACCTGAAGCAAGTGGACTGCCTGGAAAACGTTGCCTCCCATGGTCGAACAATAAATGTTGAAATGCGTGCAAGAAACAAAACAAAGCATGGCGATTGTTTTGGGACTCTTCGACCGCGGAGAATCTTACTAACTTCAGGAACATCGAGTCGCGAGGCAGGGCAACGCGCCAACAGGCTAAAATAGAGACTTGGCAGACTTATTTTTCGGGCATGAATTCATATACAAATGAGAGTAAAATCGGCAGCATGTTTAGCACGGTAGCAGGACGACTGTGATGGGATCCTTATGAATAAGTGGATAGAACGAGCACGTTGCGTCAGTGACAGCAACGTTCTTAAGCAAATGGCGAGGCTGTGTTCTGTATTATTTCCACTTTATCAAGAAACACACGAATATAACACACAACGACGGGCACTGATAGTAACAATACACTTTACAACCTATGAAAACACTCAAAGAAGACACATAAACAACTTCAGTCCTAGCATAGGTAAAACAGTCTCACCGGTAAGTACTAGAACTGATGCGGGAGACGTCTACCGACAACAGACTTTAGCGCAGGAAAGCCGTCGTCGCAGGAATGCGGAGAAGGGCAGGGCGACGATCCAATGTATGCGACAAAGAAGCAAGCAAGTGATAACGACCTGGGCCGACGAAGTCGCTCCATCTTCTGCTGGAACGCGCGGACCAAGGACCACAGCTGAACACCCGGGCCGAGGTCCGGCGGTGTTACTGGTGGTTGCGGTAGCTGTCCGCTGGCTCAATGAACCCGCCGTCGGAGCTTGAAGCTAAGCGAAGCAGAACGCTCCAGCCCTTGACCTCTGCCAGGCACTCGGGACAAACCACGACCGTGACGCTGGCGAACCGCCTTCCACCCGCTTCCACACGCTCGAATAGCACCTTGCGAACTGCGTGGTACTCCACTCTGCACGCGCACCTCTCTCCTCATGGCCTCGTGCCGCAGCCCATCATCTTCTTTTTTCGGGCAATTCTTGTCACTGCGCTTCTGTGCGACCACTCCGTCCGCTTTGTCCATGTCGGCTTTTTTCACAACGCACACGGCACTCACGCACATCTCTCATCACAATGGGCCGACGAAACCAGTTTCAGACCGAAACCGCGAAAAAAGCATATCCAGAATATTGTGAAGACTGAGGGGCATCCATTCTGATCCTAATATTTACCTGCATGGTCAACGTCTGTATGTAAAGACTGTGCATACATTCTTATGCCTCATTCTAGACACGAAGCTAACCATCATCTATTACAGGTATATCAAGAACAAGTGCACAAAAACAATGGATATGTTAAAGGCGTTGTCACGCACTACGTGGGGTATAGTGCCCATGAATCTGTATATAACCCTCATACGCACGCGCCTACATTATGGGGCGCTAGCCTATCAGTCTGCGACACTTAGCGCCTTGAAGATGCTTGACCCTGTCCACCATCAAGGCATTCGCCATTTTACGGGTGCTTTTTGCGCTAGCCCCGCAGAAAAACTCTACGTGGAATCGCACGAGTGGTCGCTACACCTCGAGAGATCCGTCTTATCTTTTTTATATTTTCTCATAGTGAACGTCAACTACAAGTACGGCTTACACTATATTATCAATGATTTGTCCAATACTGTCCTCTTTCAAAACCGATACGCACTTTGTGTGACAGGTCAAATTGAAGAAATGCGAGTGTCACTTCATGAACAGCGTTTGGTGGCTCCCGCTGCATATCCCCCGCCATGGCTGTGCTAGCTCATATATTGTGGTATATCATTCATGGAAGTTATGAAGCACGCGCCTTTTGCACATATCCGTATACACTTCAGGTGATGAACTAAGTTGTACGCTTTTTTATTACCAAAATGAATTCGCTGCGCCTTGTATGCCACGAAATATGTTTTATTCAACATATGTTGATGACATTCACATAGCATTTAAATCATGAAATCTCGCAATTTGTGAACGGCAGGCACAACTCGGTCCGAACAAGGTGTTCGAATGGGTAGATGAAAGTGCGTTCAGATTAAATCAGGAAACATGTGTTCTCTTTTCTGGAAAGGGAGGTTCCACCGTATTCCCTCACTTTACGTGCTGGCTCAGCGATTACCTGTGGACGCAGAGCACAAATTTTTATGTCTGATCCAGGACGCGAAGCTCACCTTTGTAATAAACGTTAACTCCCGTAGAAACAAGCGCATAAAAACGATTAACGTTTCAAAGGTACTCTCACGCACTATGTGAGGTAGTGACAAAAAGTGCCTACTGAGTTTGTATGAAATACTACACGTACACGCCTACATTACGAGGCCATAATTTATCAGTCAGCGACACCAGGCACTTTGAAGATGCTTGATCGAATCCGCCATCAATGCATTCGCTTTTCTAAGGGAGCCTTCAGATCAAGCTTCGTTGAAAGCCTTTTTGTGAAGTCAAGTGAATGACCGCTTCACTTTCAGTAGACCTACGGAGTCTTCCTGTATTTTTTTAAAAGTAAGTGGAAATAACGCACATGCAACATATCGCGACATACACGACCCGTCCAGTTCTCGTCTCTTTCATAATCGCCCTGCAGTGAGAGAGCCTTACTCCGCGTTAGAGGTCTGGCGGAGGAAATGGATGTCACATTCTTTGAACACCGTCTAATGCCTCCCGCTGTACAGCCTCCACCGTGGTATTGGCCGCTTTAAGACTGTGATTAGTCCTTTCTAGATGTTACGAAAGACGCAACTACTGCACATATCCACATGCCAATTTTAGAATTACAGCCCATATATTCATGTTCTGAATATTTCACAGATTCATATAAGTCTGACGATGGCGTATACTGCGCAGGAATCAGCCAATCATTTTTGGATGCCGAAGTTTTTCACCATGAAACAAGCTCTATACACGAGAATTGAAGCTTGAGCTAGTTGGTACGGATTCATCTTGATTTTAGCAGCGCACTAAGGTACGGGGACTAGGCAAAGAAGGTATGAGGACAAGGAAAAGAAGGTACACGAACTTCTTTTCCTAGTCCTCGTCCGTCAGTGCTCTGCTAAAATCAAAATGAAGCTCTATGCAGCTGAAACCTAAGCAATATTGACAGCTGTTAAACATATTAAGGAATTCATTATACCTACGGCGGTCACATACAGAGATTGTTTAAGCGTCATAAAAGCCTTGAAATATCACAGGATTTTTCTGCATTAAAGGACAAAAATCCTGTCATTGTATCGATTTATTCCATTTTGCGCACCACTTATGCTTCCAACCAGCAGACCGTCGCATGCTGGGTGACAGCGCACAGATACATCGAAGGTCATGTACCGGCCGACCAGTTCGCCACATCTGTTCGCGCAGACACTGCTACTTCGTCCGTGGCTGTCCCTGCAATGAACAGGAATATCTATTAGATGCGAAGCAGCTCTTTGACTAGGCTTTGTAACGCTGTCCCTCCGTCCGTGCGTCCGTATGAACGCGCCGCAACGCGCTCCCCTCGCCGCAGGTGTTGGAGCGGTGCCAAGTAGGTCACGCCGCAGCTGCGCGTTGACGTCACGCTCCCCTCGCAGTGCGCGCTGACACCACTCTCTCCCTCGCCTGCCGCGCGCTCGCCGCAGCGCCCGCAGCTGCCGCCTGACGCGCGCCTAACGTGCGCGTTGAAACATGTCTGTACGTGTCACCTTTCTCTCGCTTCACCCTCTCCACCGCTCCCATGCGCAACGCTGCTGCTTCGCATCCCATCAGGGTTCCCTTTGGGAAGATGGTGTAATTTTTTTTTACGAAAAGGACTTCCAATGTACTGACAACGCTAGTGGGATGCCCAGACTCAAAACAAGAGTCATCAAATTAGGGCAATAATTAATAAGAATATCTGGGGTTTTACGTCCCAAAACCACGACATGATTATGAGAGACGCCGTAGTGGAGGGTTCCGGAAATTTCGACCACCTGGGGTTCTTTAACGTGCACCCAAATCTGAGCACACGGGCTTATAGCATTTTCGCCTCCATCGAAAATGCCGCCGCCGTGGCCGGGATTCGATGCCGCGACCTTCGGGCCAGCAGTCAAGCACCATAACCACTAGACCACCACGGCGGGTTAGGGCGATAATTGGCAACTGGTCATCGACAACAAAATCTAGGCGAACTGATGTAATATTCACGAGACTAAGATTAGGACACCTATCGCACGCAAAATCACATACTGTCTGGTAATGAACGCGCGACCTGTGTTAGAAGTGGGGAGGCACTCACTGTGCTTCGCGTCCTGCTAGCTTGTCGCGAGATAGAGCTGGAAAGAAACAAGCAATTTTTTGAAGCATACCGTCAGAATATCTCACTTCATCCTTCAATGTTTTTAGGACATGAACCACTCGTTAATCAACAACGTATATTAAACTTTTTAAAAGACGCTGCCTCACTAAAAATCTTTTCCACTGTGGATTCGTAGAACAGGCTCATAAAGAGGATGCTCCTACGGAACAATATTCAGAATGCACAATACTGCGGGCCCTTGCTTGCAAGGGTTCTTGCAAGGCCGTAGTGCTCTCGTATGGTTGCAGCCTTCAACATATTTTCATCAATTGCTCCATTTTGTATCATTGAAGTATTATCACCTCAACGTCATAATTTTACTAATTCTATCTGTTTTAAGCACCTTTAGTGCACAAGATTTTAGGCACTTATACAGCCAACTTACATTAGCATTCATCACCCTCTAACTGTTATCTTGGCGCTATTTGGCAACAATGGCCCTTGCGCCACTAAACACAATATATCATCATTATCACCATCATCACTGACGTCAGCGGTATAACATTAATGTCGGTGAAGTTACAACACACTGACGGACGGACGAGGCTTGAAAGACAAACGTTCGCCAAATACGAGGTTACGCTACGGAACAGCAGCCTCGTAGTCTTGTAGGTGCGTATATGATACGGGAGGTTAATGCCCTCTATATAGTATGCGAACATGGGATATTTTCAAGCTGCTTCCAGGACAATGCGTTCATAATGAACTCGCTAGTCCTCGTGGACTACCTCGCTACCGCGCCTGGCAAGGACGCAGTCATGATCACACCTTTCGTGACTATTTATGCATCTTGTCCTTGCTGAAGTTGTGCATCTACTTCTCAAAGTGAATACTCTCCATGTGATGATGATGTTAAACCAGCACCAGTGAAATATATTGCGGATATTGTCGCAAACATTATAGGTCATATTACAAACCTAATCTTTGAAATCAGTACCTTCCCAGATCCTTTAAGTATACCACGAGTACCCCCCTATCTACAGAGGAGGGGACAAACATTCAATGACAAATTATCGGTCGATTTCTGTTTGACCAGTCTGATAAAAGGTATTTGAAAGTGCCTTGAATGTTAGATTACAGATTTTTTAAAAATAAATATGATGTAGTCAGTGACATGCAGTGCGGTTTAAAAAAATAAATCTTGTCAAGCACCTCTTCTTACTATAAACACGAAATAATACCAAATATTGAAAATTGAATGCATGCATCAGGCCTATTTATACACTTAAAAAGCATTTCATTCAGTGAGCCACACTTTAATAATTCATGAATTGCAAAAGTACGGTGCACGAGGTAACGCACCGAAACTTATACGACATTGCATATGAAATGGTTATCAGTGTGTGAATATAAATATTGATGTTTCATATCACGCGCGAATCATTACGGGTGTTCCAAAAAAGACGAGTACTAGGACCACTTTTGTTTACAATTTCATGATTGCCTGTGTGACATCCCAGTGTCTCCGCAATTAGTTACGTATACAAAATATGTCAACAATTTCTTTGAAGCGACTTCTATAACAGATCCCGATTTGAAATTAACTACATTTGGCTACTTTCTTGCCGCTTACTACAGCATAAGCTACAAACGAACAATTTCAAAACAATATATATGATAAACATAGGTCGGCAAAACTTGTGGAGCTTACTCCGACTCACTCATGAAATATATTTTGTGCTTAGGGGCTCACTCGGACTCAAACTCACCTAAATTTTTCTGAGCCGGACTCACACTCACGAATATTGTCTTCAACCGGTCCCACTCGGACTCACACTCACCAAAACAGTACTCACCCGGACTCACTCAGACTCAGACTCAAGGCTCGATATGAGTGTAAGTGAGTCCGAGTGAGTGGACTCATGAGTCCATTAGCCATGAATTTTATTTTTCGACCTTGATGTCTACGCTCTATAACCACAAACACCTCACGTAGTCGGTGTTCTTCTTGGCGCCTTTCGATATAGTACCGTCGAATACGAGTTATGAGTGCTCGTAAACCAGTAAGGTCACTTTTTTGACAGAGATAACAACACAACATATCTTCATCAAGGACTTCGTTGGAAGAGTTCAAAAGGGGGGGGTCAAGAGACTCCTCTACGTAATTCGCGCCTCTGATCAATAAATATTAAAATGGTGTACGAAAGGCACTGCTTTCTTTGGAATACGTGAGTGAGGGGCGTAGCCAGAAAATTTTTTTCTGGGGGAGGGGGGTTCAACCATATTTTATGTATTTTCGTACGTGCGTTTGTATGTGCGCGTGTATATATACGCAAGCAAAATTGAAAACTTTCGGGGGGGGGGGGGGGTTGAACTCCCCAAACCCCCTTTTGGTACACTACTGGTGTGAGTAGACGTGAGTATAAACGTAAATCCAGGCAAGTCTGATAGCAATGTTGAAGATTGGTAGATATGACCATAGGTCGGCAAAAAAGTGGAACTCACTCAGACTCACTAAAGAACTATATCTTGCGCTTTGGGCTCACTCGGACTCAGAGTCACCAAAATTTTCCTGAGCCGAACTTACTCGGAGTCACAATCACGAAACTTTTCTTAAACCGCACTCACTCGGACTCAAACTCACCAAAATAATATTCACCCGGACTCACTCAGAGTCAGACTCACAGCTCAGTATGAGTCTGAGTGAGGCAGAGTGAGTCGATTGACGAGTGAGTTCGCCGACATTGGCCCTACTTATAAACCACGTAACTCCACTTCTTCACCTTTGAGAGAGAATATTAGACAACGTTCAAAAAGTAGCAATTTCTTGGAGGACGCTTCCAGAAAGATCTGGCCTGAATCACAGACGTTGACGAAATCGCAACAGAATTTCGTAGATCTCTAGCTTGCCTATGTAGACTGAGCACCCTGGTTCATCGACGGTTGAAAACCTCATTCTACCACGCACTCTTATAATGTTGGTTCAGTTATTGTATAGTAAGTGAGGGCACTACTGCACAAAAAATAATACCGCGAAAAAGAGTCGTACGTGCATTCGACGATTACTGCGGACATTTGCTAGAATTTAGAAGGAAACTATTTTCTAAAATATGATGTTAAAGTCAAGCAACATTAACTATTATAAGTTGATGCAACAAACCAAACAAAACAGAACACAGTATATTATGAATGTATCCACGAACACGCGCTACTGCCTTCGACAACATCACATCAGAACACCAAAAATAAGAACGAATGAAGCGAAACAGTCACCCAGCCACAAGGAACGTTGGCTATTGAAAAGACTACGCGACTTACAAGACAGTGTTATGGAAGGCTCGAATGAATAGTACAATCTTTTCGCATTTAACAATATATATAGAGTTTGTTTGACTAGCATTACAGCATACATTCGCAATTTCTTTGTCTAAATTTCAGGTTTTAGTTGTCATGTAGTGTAAAACGTTTGTTACTTGTATTCTGTCGCACTTTTTTGCATTTTGTTACCGACCTCTCATTTTCCTTTCTCGACTATGCAGTTGCGTGCGCATAACATGACATATTTTGTAGAAAATTATGTGCAACGTACAACCGGCGTGCCGAATTACTGCTAGAGCAGTCTTTGCAAGACCACTGAATTTTAAGCTTTTGGTCTATTTCTGCTTTAAAGAGAATAAATAAGTTCCTTCCAGATAGTATACATGTACTATATAGAGAGGTAGGTGGGTAAGGGAAAGGAGTGTGAGGAATGATGCTGCGATGAGGAGAAAGGAAAGGAACAGGGCAAAGGGCACAACATAACCATGTATAGTTTACCGTATAACTCTGTGCACGTGTCCCTACCAGAAAAAAACACCTCCTCGGGACATTTACAATATGCGCCAACGACTGAGCAAGCGCCTTCTTATCCTCCCGAGACTTTTTTTCAACTTGTTCGTCTGAAAACAATCCTGCATAAGTGGTTTTCTAGGAATCCAACTTTTGAGATTCCTTTGATCTATGCATGATTTCTTAGTTCTTTTACATTGCTGTACCTCGGGGTTGTATTCGGAGTTTTTACAAATTGTCCCATAATTCGAAGAACGTGTTTCCCCTATTATCATAAATTCTCATAACACATGACATTTTAAGGAGGGTACCATGCGGTTCACTAAAAACAGTAAATTAACCATTCAGGGGCCTAATGTTATAAACAACGCACGCCTACTTTAGAGGGCGGCATTGTCGTTTCTATCAGCTTCAAATAATGTGTGCAAAATTTGAGCTCTGAGCAGTTCACGGTTTTCTAAAAAAAGTGGGACATATGTGTCCTACTGCCCTGAGTGTATCTGAAAAAGTGCATATGCATCCTTTTTAGACACCAGCGGTTTAGTTCGCGTGAACGACACCACGTGGCGTATCGACCTTAAATAATTCAAATGTCCCGCGATGACGTATGCAGCGACGCGTCACTAAATAAAAGAGAATCAAAAGAAACGGTACGCACGCCCTGAGACTGTCGATTCACCTCATTGTGCAGAAAAGAGAAGCTGTGTGTCAGAGTTATCTCGACGGCGACGACTGGCAATAAACTGACAGTTTTCTGGACTAGAGGAGGCGTTGTCTGGACGTACCGTGCCAGACAGCTCGCAGCAATCCGCACAGAATGTCTGGCCGTGATTGACGCACCCGCGATGCATTAAAAGAATCATGTTTTTTTTTATTCGTTTGTTTGTTTGTTTTAGTTTCCGCGCTTCCGTAGCGGTGGGATATTGGAGCAGCATGCTCTTTCCCAGTTTCTTGTTGAGCTAGCGTGAAGCAGTATCTTTGGGTACGAATAGGATAGTGGTGGTTGTATAATAACCAAATTTTCTTTCGTCTACCACTTAGGAGTTGCTGGTTTGCTCCTTGCGTTGCCTCAAAGTAAAACTGGAGAAGATTGTGAACGCTAGGAATGAGAGTAAAAAAAACGAAGTCAATGATAGTTTTTTTTGTTTTCATTTAGTTCTTATCGAGCTTGGTGCCGTGGAAGCGGGTATACAAAATGGTACAGTCGTTGAAATACGATCTTGTACAAAAAAAGTGAACTTGGTTAGTTTTTTTGTTAGGAACGAACGTATAGTACAACACATACGACCGGCGTGTTGTGTAATAACCTTAGGATCTGCTGTCTATCCTGCTCAAAAAAGGCACTTATCTATCCTATTGCATTTCTTCCTTTCTTTTTCTTTCTTTTTTTTTCATTTTTTACCACAGTCAATTGCCTCGTCAACCCCTCGTGAAGCGCTGCTTGATTATTTTCTGGCGCGCACCTTTCATGTGCTTCAGGCGCAGTCTCTTTCAACTTTGCACTTCAACAAGCACGAAGTCGATCATAAACCCTCAACTGGCCGATTCGTCTACATTGATCAGCACAAAGTGTTTCAGAAAAGCCAAATTTGGTGTTTTCGCGCTCACAACGATTGTTAATGCACCATAATAAAGTAACTATTTCTACAATCTCTCAAAACGACTGCTTTATTCTATGTTACCCCTAATGTAAAATACAAAATGCATTTCACTTACTCAACAACGGGTCACAAGACACAACAAAGAAAAGCGAACCCTTCTTTCTTTCACTCAGCATATGGGAATTTCTTAAGTTGCGAGTGGAGCTCCTTCTGTTGCCATGAAGATGTGCAGGCGTTTTAAAGGAAATCTTGAGCCTTCCTTGAGCGAACGGTGGAGTTTAAGGACACATGAAATTTTATTAGTATTTCGCCTGTAGCATTGGCTGAAAAATTTCAGTCTTCAGCCAGAGAAAGTCTAGCGAGATGGGCTCTTTCGCATAATATCCAATGCATTTTAAGAAGCTGTCTTCTTCCTCTGAAAGTTCAACGGAAAATGTTCATGTCGAATGGAATCATTACAGTTCCACTTGAGCGTCTTTTAAACCGGAGTTTTTTTTACTTCAGGATGAAAAATATCAGCCACGTATTGAATCCTGTATTCTTCTGGCTTTATAGGATTGTCAAAGCTGTGAAGACATCCCTGGTTGAGATTATTTTTTGGCTAAAACGCGCAGGCCCACCTTGAAAGTCCCTTCTAGTGTATCAAGCAACTTGTCTCTATTGTAGATAGGAGAAGCTTAGTAAAAGAGACAGTAAGAAATTGATAATTCAATCTGAAATTCTGCTGCATTACAAAAGTTCTAATAGAAATACGTGCAAAATCAACTAACAAAAATAATAATATTTTAAAGCACTCGATAACAGACATGTAGCCTCGACCACTGTGTTGCCTCGACTTTAATAATATGGATATCTGTACACGGATGTGAAATCTGGTTAATAGGCATCGATAGCACAGTGCTATCATTGACGCACGCGTTTTATAAAACGCGCATTATAGACATTGTATTCCCTCTCAGCTTTGTTTGAGTGGAAATAGCTCAAAGAATTTAATGCCTGTCACTCTGATTACATATTCTTTTTTGTTCCTAGATTAGGTTTTTCAAAGGCACTACTGCTTAATGCGCATAGCCACCATTTAGGGCAGATTTTGCAGAGACGCAGAGGTTACCTGCTTGACAGTGAGAAAGTCGAAATATATATACACAATAACCTTCTGAATATTTTCTTATGGGAAAATATTTGTCATCGAGGAACTTGAGGAGAGCATGAGTGAGCCCACGCCTTTTTAGGATAAATCATTACTCTATCAATATATACATTCACGATGTGCTTTCTTAAAGGTACAACCGACTGGAATGTGTCACAAGACACTGGTGGGATTGTAATGGCTGTCAATTAGTGACATCAACGAGCTTTTACAGCGAAAGCTGTTATGACATCACAACAAGTGTGCTACAGTTGTCCGCCGCCGGTGTCCGTAACTGGTATCACACAAAACAACAAAAAAAAACGAATAAGAGAAAAAATATCCTTGATGGAACGGGGTCCCAACCTGGGTCCTCTCCGTGCCAGCCCAGTATTCTAGCATTGAGACATGCCGGTCGTCGAAACTTCTGACGAAGGCCGTACCACGGCCGAGACAATAACCAGTAAAAAATATTCAGTTTTCGTATGTGTGCTCCTTCGTTTCATGACTATATATATATATTGTTACGTGCTGAATGTGGTAGAGAAGCGCAGCCATAGCTGCCGTTGTGGCGCTAGAAGATGAGGCAGACGAAGAGCTTGGAACGGCAAGGTTGGCGGCTATGCCTGCTAGCTTAAAGCACCATTATGTACATATTTCTCGCGTTCGTTTAGTGGCCATTACAAAGATATATATATTGTGAGCATTATTCATTCGCTTCCTCTTTTCACCTGTAAACACTCAACATCGTTTGAGTCTGAGCAGCGGGGCTCAGGCTCGAGTGCGAATAAAGAAGAGTCTTGCGGCTTGAACGGTGTCTCACAAGTGGTGGATTGTGCTGTCCGGTTCCCCAGTCATCTGGCTCTACCGGTCCCTTTACGCCTTCTACTCCATTACGCCCCTGGAGCTCCGTTCAGGTCGCCGTTTGCGCCAACAGCACTCGGCAATGTCGCAAGATGAGCCCTTAACGCTGAACCATCCACAACGTCTGCCCCGACGGGGACCCCTTCCTGATTGGTCACCACACCTCAGAAAGATCCAGCTGTGTTTGCTGGCCTCAGTGGAGACAACGTTGTAGACTGGTTTGTAAGTCACGAGCTGGAGTTTCTTAAGTGGACCTCATATAAGCGCCAGTTTCGACACACACACTGGAAGAAAGAGAGAATGCCCGCAAGAAGCCTAAGTACCCAGTGAGAGAAGCTAAGACCTTGCAAACCTTAAGTAAGAAAGATGGCGAGAACAACTAAAAAGAAAGCCGACGACAAGCAACACCCACAGCTCAAAATTTGGCAATGGAACTGTCATTCTATTCTGAGTAAGAGAAGTAACCTCACACAATTATGTTTGCACTTTGACCCAGACGTTATAGCCCTACAAGAAACCGAAGCTGAAGACTTCAAGGTGAGCGGTTACCTCACTCACGTCAGCGACGGCAAAACAAGGACAGCAATCTTGACGAAAAAGACTCTCAACGCTCAGCAACATTGCATCCAGCACCGCATCGAGCACACCCTCGTGGAAATTGTGCCTGAGAAAAAACAGCAGCAAAGCCTCTTTGTGTTAAACGTGTACAGCCCGCCAAAGGACCACCTGAAGGATCTAGACAAACTATTGCGAGAAGTCAAAAAGCTGAGCAAGGGCAACGGACTAATAGTGGTTGGCGATTTTAATGCTCCCCATGTGGCCTGGGGTTACACGGCGTCAAAGAAAAACGGAGAAGATATGCACAACGTGGCCCAACAACACCACCTCACCCTACTCAACGATCCTCAGACACCCACGCGCATTGGCAACAGTGTATCAAGAAACACTAGTCCTGACCTCACATTCGTACAAGGCCTCAAACATTATGAGTGGAGCTGCATGGACGAAAACTTGGGCAGCGACCATTTCATAATAGAAACGATCATCCCACACAACAAATCGGCGAAAAAGATCGGAAAAGCCAAGATAACAGACTGGCAAGCCTTTCGCAAAGACGAGAGCGTTGTTGATGCTACGATAGACGACATAGAAATGTGGACCCGACGAGTCGTGGAAAGAGCGGAGAAGCACACAAGGGTAATCAAATTGTCACGAGACACCCCCGTTGTCGACCCCCACTTACTGCACCTGTGGGAGGCGCGCAGGGGCTTCGCAAAAGCGCTGGCAACGTCAAAAGTGCAACCGAAAACTGAAGATTCGAATCTCCAAGCTGGTCAAGGAGGCGCAGGAGTACTCTGAACAACTGGAAAGGAAGAACTGGCATAACACTTGTAACAAGCTTCAAGGGACCCTAAGCACCAAGCTTACCTGGGCGATCCTCAAAACTCTCCTCTCCAAGAAAGAGACCAAGAGCGCAGCAAAACAGAAAGTACACAGACTCATACACAACCACCCAGGAGAAGCGGAAGACATTATCAAAGAAGTAAAGGAGAAGTTCCTTGGCACTGAGCGCGACATTAATGTACATTCACGCTTTGACGAGTATCAATGTAATCCTAACAGAACTGGATCGACCCTTCACGATAGCAGAGATGGAGAGGGCTCTCAGCAAGCTGACCCGCAACACGGCACCGGGCACCGACAGAATAAACAACAAGACACTACGGAATCTAGATGGACCATCTGTAGACGCTCTCTTAAAATATATCAATGACTGCTGGGACAACGGTAAAGTACCACCGGAATGGAAACATGCTGAGGTAATCATGATTCCTAAACCAAACAAGCCCATCAAGGTTCAGAACTTGAGACCTATATCCTTGACCTCATGTGCTGGGAAACTCTATGAGCACATGGTGCACAACCGCATGATTGAATATCTCGAGGACAACGGACTTGTCCCTAAAACCATTTTCGGCTTTAGAGCTCACCTGTCCACGCAAGACATCTTACTGCAGATCAAGGAAAAAGTCATAGACAAACTGGCCACGCACACCCAGAGAGCCATCCTCGCACTAGACGTGAAAGGGGCTTTTGACAACGTGTCCCACGAAGCCATACTGCAGCACCTTAACGTCTATAACTGCGGACAAAAGGTGTATAACTACATAAGATCTTTTCTGAAGGAAAGGACAGCCACTGTGGGAATAGGTGACTTGCGCTCTGAGAAGTTTGAAATTCCACCGAAGGGTACGCCACAAGGCTCTGTTATTTCTCCCATGCTATTCAATCTGGCGATGAGCTCGTTACCAAAGGAGCTCACACAAATAGAGGGGATCGGCCATGCAATATATGCTGACGACCTCACCATCTGGACTACGGGAGGATCCACAGGCCAACAGCAAGACGCTTTGCAAGAAGCGGTCGACAGAACAGAAAGATACCTGGAAACATGTGGACTGACGTGTGCACCAGAAAAGTCAGAGATCTTGGTGCTAAGAAAGCGCACAAGAGGCCGACAACCCCAGCAGACACGAGACCCGGAAGTGAAGGTGGCAGGCATCGTAATTCCTCAGGTTTCGACGCTTCGCATCCTCGGACTCCTGATTCAAAAGGACGGAGCCGGTGGAGCAGAGTTAGAAAAGGTTCAGAAAACCGTGCAACAAGTAAGTCACCTGATAAAAAGGGTGACAAGCAAAAGTCACGGACTCAAAGAAAAAGACTGCACGAAAATGATCCAAGCGCTGATCACAAGCATTATCACGTACGGGACCCCATACGTAGATATGAAAAACAGCCAACGGATTAAAATAAACACACTCATCAGAAAAGCACACAAGATTGCCATGGGCCTGTCACCTTCAACATCCACGGAAAAGTTGCTCAAAATGGGAGTACACAACACATGGGAAGAGCTCGTGGAAGCGCACCATGTCAACCAGCTGGAGAGAGTGAAGCTGACAAATATGGGAAGAGCCCTACTCCAACATCTGGGTTACCACGTCGAAGATGATATGCACGTTCCTCAGCGTATTCCGTACGAGATCAGAAACAACTTGCACATAAGCAGTATACCAAGAAACATGCATCCCGAATACGATAAAGGAAGAAGACAGGCCAGGGTACAACTGCTCAAACAGACACTAGAACGCACCAACATCACTGAAGAAGACGTGAGATACACGGACGCGGCGGCGTACATTGCAAACGACCGTTTTGCAATCAGCGTGGTCGACGAAAACGGTAAAGAATTGAGAGCAACATCCATACGGGCCAAGGATGCGAGTACAGCGGAAGAGCTGGGCATAGCCCTGGCCATCACTACATGCAAGAAGACGCGGGCTACTGTGATAACAGATTCGCAAGAAGCGTGCAGAAGGTACATGAACGGAAGGATAGGAAAGGCTGCACTCCATGTCTTAAAAAGCACCAAGGTGGACGAAACGACCATCCTCTGGACACCGGGACACGAGTCTCTCGCGGGGAATCAGGCGGCGCACGCCGCGGCTCGAGATCGTGTACGCCGAGCCATCTCCGACACGCAGAGAAGACGTACCGACGGCTGTCACGACGAGAGTGAACGTATACCGAAGAAGTATTCAGACACTTTGGCGCATTATAGGAAGCAGAGGAAGCGGTACCCGCCGGCACACAAGAGTCTGAGTAGGGAGCAAGCGGTAACCTGGAGAAGACTCCAGGCCGGAACTTACCCGCATGGAACATTGATGCACGCAATGTATCCAGGGACATACGCGTGGGACTGCAAGTTTTGCCCACCGGACACGCGCAACACCCTGCGCCACATGGTGCTGGAGTGCAAGAACAATCATAAATTACCACCATCATCAAACCCAAGCGAAAACGAGGAGAAAGAAGCGGATACAGAGGAAAGCTTCGAAGACCAGTGGGAGGCTCTGCTGGTGACCCAAGACCCTGACAACCAGCTACGACTGGTGAACAGGGCTCGGGCTGCGGCAGCGAGCCATGGCTACCTGGACTGAGGAGGCCACCCGCCTTAGGGCTGAAGTACAAAGAGCCTGGTCGAAAATAAAGTTCATTTCTCTCTCTCTCTCGCCAACCCTTCAATCCGCTCATACATCGCGAAAAAGAAGTTAGCGGAGCGTGTCCAGCAAAACGGCGAGTCATACACTTCTTACACGGAAGTTGTCCTCGCCCTATGTCGCCGCCTGAGCAGCTCAATGACTGAGACTGACAGCGTGCGCCACCTGCTCAAAGACATTGGTGCTGCAGCATTCAACGCCCTTGCAGTCCAGAACCCAACTACAGTATCGGAAATTGTCGCCACGTGTCAGCGCCTTCATGAGCTCCATCTGCTCCGTCTGCATCCTGACACATCCCATCTGAGCGCAACCAATGACAGTGATTTACGCGCATTGATTCGTTCCATCATACGGGAGGAACTCCAAGCATAAGCTGCGTCTTGCCCACTTGAGCTCCGCACGACGTCTCCTGGCAGCAATCTCCGCAACATCATCAGAGGAGAACTTGTTGCCATCAGGTATGCGGAAGTTCCCAGGCCTGACCCTGCGCCGGCACCAACGTACGCTCTGGTTGCGGCCCTAGTGCCTCCTCAACAGACACCTTCTCACGCACCCGCAATCCACGGTTCACTGAATCCTCTGTCTCGCCGAATGTCGCTTCCCTGTCCCAACGCCTGGCGCCCACTCCAACCAGTATGTTATTATTGTGGAGTACGTGGCCATATTTCCCGGTTTTGCCGACGCCGTCAACAGCATGATAGCCGAGGTTACGATTTCTATGAAAGAGACCAACTTCTTGGTCCGGTTCCTCAACAAAGTAGCCCCTACCAACTTTATGAACGCCGCTTACCATCTCCGCAGAGCCTCGACGGAGCCCGTGCTTCCCGTTTCGCACGTCGCCACTCTCCGTCACCGATGCGCCGCTCTTCTCCCTTTAGACCAGCTACTTCCACCCGGGCCATCGCCCGGAAAACCAAATAGTGCAGCTTCTAGAGGGAAAGCTGCATCTTTTGGGCTCGTCAAACTCCTCCGCAGCGGCCCTCAAATGTACTGTTCGTATGTGTTGAAGGTATATGGACTAAAGCATCAGTGGACATGGGTGCAGCGCTTTCCGTTATTACTACTGAATTGTATTCTCGTTTGGGAAATGCGAAAAAGCCATATACTGGACCTCCTCTACGCTGTGCCAATGCAGCTCCTGTTCGGCCCGTTGGTGTGCGCACATCGCAAGTTTTTATCGATGGCATTCTCTATCACATTCAGTTTCTCGTGCTGTCTTCATGCACACACGCACTCATTTTAGGATGGGAATTTCTGTCTTCAGCGTCGGCCGTGATATCTTGTTATCAGCGAGTCGTTCATATGACGGACACAGAATTTTCATCTGCGACTGCGCTGGCCAACTGCGTTTCGTCACAGCGACCAATTGTGCTACTCCACCTGGCCACGATAATATCCTGACGTTGACGTCCGATGGCATCGTTAATGGTGATGTGTTTCGCGCTCCGTACGATCGCTGAACATCCGGTGGGATTGTAATTGCGCCTTGCTTGGTCAGGTTTTATGACCACAGAATTGGTCACTGCACGTAGCCCTACATCTTCGCCACTCATTCTGCCGCAAGGTGCCACTGTGGCCTGCTTCACTGACACAGAACATCTTGCCCTGATGCCTCTTCACGCAGATGCACCACTGTCGGCTCCTGCTAACGCCGACCATACGATGACAACAGCTTTAAGTGCCACCATCAATCCTGATCCCCCTGCGGCACAAACATATCTCTTGGCACTACTTCGCAAACACAGTGCTTCTTTTGACATCCACTCTAAGCTTTTGGGACGTACTGCCGTCGCAGTGCACCGTATTGAAACCGAGAGTAATTCGAGCGTACGCCGCCGACCATACCCTTTATCTGCCACCGAGCGCAAAACCATCGAGGACAACGTCGCGGACATGCTGAAACGCGACGTCGTTCGGCCATCGTCAACTTCTTTGTAGTCGCCTATTGTGCTGGTCCGGATTAAGGGGGGCTGGGTACGATTTTGTGTCGATTATCGAGCACTCAATAAGATCACGCGCAAGAATGTATATCCGATGCCGCGAATTGGCGGTGCCCTTGACTCACTCCAGGGCGCTGAATATTTATCAAGGCTATTGGCAAATACCAATGCATGAAGCGGACAAGGACAAGACGGCCTTTGCAACACCCGATGGCCTCTATGAGTTCAATGTGATGCCCTTAAGTTTATGCAACGCTCCGGCAACATTTCAGCGTATGATAGACACAGTTCTTCGTGGCCTTAAGTGGAAAACCTGCTTATGCTATCTGGATGACATTGTTATTTTTTCTTCCGCTTTCCCTGAGCATCTTCAGCGGCTGGACAATGTTTTGACCTGTATTTCCAACGTTGGGCTTTAACTCAATACGAAAAAATATCATTTCGCCAGAAAGAGCATCATAGTGTTGGGCCACCTTGTTAGTAAAGATGGCGTTCGACCGGATCTTGACAATGTGATTGCTGTGATGCACTTTCATCGCCCCGAAAACCAAAAGCAATTAACAAATTTTTTGGGCCTCGCGTCTTATTTTCGGCGCTTCATGCACGATTTCGCCTCCATGGCGTCACCGCTGCACAGGCTGCTGACGTGGGGCACAGCCTTCACATGGACAAACGATTGCGACATCGCTTTTGCTACCCTCAAGGGCGCGCTGACATCTTACCCTGTTTTGTGTCACTTAGATGAGCATGCCCCGATTTTTCTGCACACCGACGCTAGCGGTCATGACATCGGTGCCGTTCTCCTACAGCGGGATGCAAGTGGTCGTGAGAGAGTCGTCGCCTACGCCAGCCGCGCACAATGAATGCTGCGCAAAACTACTCGATCACAGAACAGGAATGCCTGGCTGTTTTTTGGGCCGTAGAAAAGTTCCGCCTATATCTTTGCGGACGCCATTTTATTGTAATTACGGACCACCACGCGTTGTGCTGGTTGTCGTCTCTGAAGAATCTGTCCGGACGCCCTGTCCCCTGGGTACTCCACTCCAAGAATACACATTTGACGTTGTTCAAAAATCTGGAAAGAAGCACCAAGATGCCGACGCCCTCTCTCGTTGCCCTCTCCCACTACCATCTACCACGAGCAAGCCTCTTCATTGCTCGTGCCATGACGATGAGCTACTTGTCCACTAACGTTATCGGAAATGGCGGTTGCTGGCCCGGTGTCGTGAGATCGCTACACTCAGTTGGCCTCATGTCAAAAGCAAGATCCACACTGCTGTCCCATGGTTCAACGCCTCTGCGGAAAATCTACACCACCTAATTCCAGGTTGCGCCGACAACTCAGGCATTTCAAGATTGAAAACAACGTGCTGCATCGATATTTACAATGACGATGGACACCGGTGGGTTCCCGTTCTTCCACGTTCGCTTCGTGAGCAGGTCATTCAGGCCTTCCACGACGACCCTCATGCAGGCCACTTGGGATTCCACAAAACATACAGCCGCATTAGGAGCCGCTTCTACTAGCCTGGCCTCTTCACCTCTGTCGCTAAGTACGTTTTCTCTTCCGGACTATTTCAACGGCGCAAGCGGCCGAGTTCACCTCCTGCTGGCTTGTTGCAGCCAATCCCATGTCCTGAGGAACCTTTTGCATAGTTGGAATGGACCTAGTCGGTCCTCTCCCCGTAACGTCCTCGGGATATCGATGGATCGTGACGGCGGTTGACCACCTCACGCGGTACGCGGAGACGCTCTAGTTCTGTCTCTGACGTGGCCACCTTTTTCTCAAAGCCATTGTCTTGCGACATGATGCGCCCGGCGTCCTTACAAGCGATTGCGGCAAGACTTTTCTGCCCGCAGTAATTGACGAAATGCTGAAAACTTGCGGCACAATTCACAAGACAACGTCAGCGTACCGCCCTCAAACTAATTACATTACAGAGCGCTTTCATCGCACACTAATTGATATGATAGCCATGTATGTTGGGCCACCTCACGATAACTGAGACAAAATCTTGCCATTTGTCACGTTTCCTCATAATACCGCTCTCCAACGTACTACTGGGTACTCAACCTTTTACCTCGTTTATGGCCGTTCAGCAACATTCAAAATTGACGCGTCATTCTTACGCACTCCTACCTGATAATACGGCTCAGTACAGAAGCCGGTCAAACCGATCGTAAGCAGCGCTACGACATCTCTCATCGTGAGCTTTCTTTCGGCCATGGTGACGAAGTGCTCCTTTGGACGCCTAATCGTGTTCCCGGATTGTGTGAAAAGTTCGAGTCGCGATTCCTTGCACCTTACATAATCCCCTCCTAACTATCACGCCACTACCGTTGATGTTTCTCCTGACCGCCATTGCCATGGTACACAGATAATCCACGTTTCGCGCCTGAAGCCCTTCGTTGGACGTCTCTTCCCCGTCTTAGCCACGCGCGGCCAGGCTGGCCGCTTCGGCGTGCAGGGAAATTAGTATGAGCATTATTCATGCGCTTCCTCTTTTCACCTGTAAATACTCATCATGATCGCTTGGGTCTGAGCAGCGGGGCTCAGGCTCGAGTGCGAATAAAGAAGTCTTGCTGCTTGAACGGTATCTCACAATAAACACACACACACACACACACACACGCATATATATATATATATATATATATATATATATATATATATATATATATATATATGAGAACTAACAGACAAAGATGCCAAGGAAAGTATAGGGGAAGCTATTAGAAGTATTTGTAACGTAAATGTGAAGAAACGAAAGTGGACGAAAAAGATAACTTGCCACCGGCAGGATCCGAACCTGCGACCTTCGAATAACGCGTCCGATGCTCTACCACTGAGCTACGGTGGCGGTCATCCCTCCGTCCACTTTATAGGGTATATATGTGTACTTAAACGTGGGAGCGTCAGTCAGCACCGCCTGTTGCCATTACGGCGAGTGTGGAACACTCTTTTTGCCTGTAGGCGTCACGTAGTACGTGATCTTATTACGAGCGGGCAGCTGACCAATAATCCCTCGCATACCACCTGAAGGCATCAAGTCTGCCAGAACGAGACCCTCGTTATGAATGAAGGAAAGAATTGTAAACTTAAGGGCTCGTTTGCTTTGTTAAACACAGTATTAATGAGAACTAACAGACAAAGATGCCAAGGAAAGTATAGGGGAAGCTATTAGAAGTATTTGTAACGTAAATGTGAAGAAACGAAAGTGGACGAAAAGATAACTAAGATAGTTTACAGTTCTTTCCTTCATTCATAACGAGGGTCTCGTTCTGGCAGACTTGATGCCTTCAGGTGGTATGCGAGGGATTATTGGTCAGCTGCCCGCTCGTAATAAGATCACGTACTACGTGACGCCTACAGGCAAAAAGAGTGTTCCACACTCGCCGTAATGGCAACAGGCGGCGCTGACTGACGCTCCCACGTTTAAGTACACATATATACCCTATAAAGTGGACGGAGGGATGACCGCCACCGTAGCTCAGTGGTAGAGCATCGGACGCGTTATTCGAAGGTCGCAGGTTCGGATTCCTGCCGGTGGCAAGTTATCTTTTCGTCCACTTTCGTTTCTTCACATTTACGTTACAAATACTTCTAATAGCTTCCCCTATACTTTCCTTGGCATCTTTGTCTGTTAGTTCTCATTAATACTGTGTTTAACAAAGCAAACGAGCCCTTAAGTTTACAATTCTTTCCTTCATATATATATATATATATATATATATAGAAGCGTATATATATATATTTTCTATATATATATATATATATATATATATATATATATAATGAGAATTAACAAAGTTGCCAAGGAAAGTAGGGTAAGGCGGGGCAAAATGAGACACGGGGCAAAACGCGACATTATGGATTTGCCGACCTCTATAGCTAATACAGAAAGCACTTTTCTTTGCTTCTATATTTCAGCGAGAGGTGCTCGTAGTTGTCCACCTTTTTATGTGTAAAAGTTGATGATTGCTCACAGCGTTCGCGTGGGAAAAATTACGCGGCTGGTGTCAGTGTGTTCGTGACCCGTCAAAAAGGGGCGAAATTCTTCTAGGCCAAATTTTCGGATCCGTGCATGAAGCTACTCTGGCGTCAGTACAACAACGTAAGTATTTATATTGTTACTATATACTACTAGCTACATACCACCAAAATTTCAGTTCACTTGGTGCGCGGGGCCAAAGCGGAAATTTTTTTGAATTTGGGCATGTGAGGGGGGGCAAAACGCGACAAAAAGGTATTGAATAGCCTTAGAGAGTGTCGCATTAAGTGAACCGTTTACTTACACTCATTATATATTATATTTTATTGTTTGGGAAGGTTCGGACGCACAAGAGAATATCATATAAAGCTTCCTGGGAGGAAAACGACGTGAAAAAGCACTGACTACTGTTCAGGACACCCACTCCATTCGTGCTGCATCGACATTTTTCCGCGTTCCCAAGGATGCTCTCAAGAGGCGAACGCAAATTTGGAAGAATCTCCAAGTCAAGCCGTCCACAAACACGTCTCGCCATCGAGTTTTCCTTCAAGAACAAATTTGTGCTAGAAAATTCGAATCTAGCACAGTTTTAAATTCATCGCCTCACGAAGCCCGGCTGACGAAGCTGAAAGCCACGAAACGCCCGTGCAGTTCTGCACCAAAACGGCAAAAGGAGGCGAAGAAGATGCGTCAGATTATATCTAGCGTCCAATCGTTGAATAATCCAATGAAGTGCAAGCTTTCAACAAAATACAACAATAGCACAAAGAAAGACTGGTGGTGTTTGATCTGCAAGGAGTTTTGGAGCAAAACAGCACCGGATTCTGTCTAGATTCAATGCGTGGAGTGCAAGGACTGGGGTCATGAAGGCTGCGTGGGGGCCAACGGATTTTAATTTCAGGTGCTTCTACTGCAAAAACTGAAGGGTTAAATTTTTTTCACACTGTCTCGTCTTGCCCCGCCGTAATGGCCCCGCCGTAATGACAACACTCGCCGTAATGGCAACAGGCGGCGCTGACTGACGCTCCCACGTTTAAGTACACATATATACCCCACAAAGTGGACGGAGGGATGACCGCCACCGTAGCTCAGTGGTAGAGCATCGGACGCGTTATGCGAAGGTCGCAGGTTCGGTCCTTGCCGGTGGCAAGTTATCTTTTTCGTCCACTTTCCTTTCTTGCCATTTACGTTACAATTACTTCCCCTATACTTTCCTTGGCAACTTTGTTAATTCTCATTTATAGTGTTTAACAAAGCAAACGAGCCCTTAAGTTTACAATTATTTTCTTTATATATATATATATATATATATATATATATATATATATATATATATATATATATATATATATATAGTTATTTATTGCCACGCACCCTTAGATATATCGTTATATCTGATCGACCTATCCCCCGAAAAACTGGGGTCTCTTTCCGGAGGTGCACTGAGGTACGGGGGGCGGAGTAGTTGCGTGGAGCAACTGCACGTTTCCTGAAGAGATTGTGGTTGGTTTCTTTTTTTTTATCCCGAAAGTGTTTTATGCCGGGGTCCACCACGGCTCCACCGACGTATTTCCGTCACGAATATGACGTTATAAAATATAAACTAACAGATCGCAAAAGAAAGCTTTAGAAGAAAAACTTCCGTCGCCGGGCGTCGAACAAGCGACCCCTCGCTCCGCAGCGCGGGGCTCCAAACCACCATACCGCAGAGCGTATGTTGATGACCTAACTAAGAGCAACCTATTTATATACACCATATATCACTCGTGGTCCGCAGAGCTCCCCGATTTCAGCGCGTCTTTGTCATCACTGGCGTGACTGGCGCGACCGCGCGCTTGAAGGTCGTGCCCCCGCGCTTGCGAGGCGCACGCGCCTCTTCTGGTCGTGGTCGTTCGTTCGCGCGCGCTTATCTCTTGATGCGGTTTGTACGTCTTGCTTCCCCCCTCCCTACAAGATTGCGCTGAAGTTCTAGAGAGCACGAAGGTCACTTCGCTCGCTGCAGCGGCCGCGTTTGCGATATAAGCGTGCTGCTCACACGCAAAGAAGTAACAACTGCGGCAGTTCGTGCTCGTCCGTTGTATACTTGTGCGTTCGTTTCGTGCGTCCTTCGTTATGTGCGAGCAGCGCGCTTTAAGTGTGGAGCTGTGACAGTTGTTAGTACGCGCTCGTCCTTTCTATGCCCATTTCGTATGTCATTTCTGCTTGAGGTGCGCGCTGCAAGTTTCGAGCTGCTTACCGTTCTTCGCATGACGTTACGATTTGTTGCTGTAGCATTCATTCCTTCGCTCCTGTGGTGAAACGATGCACAATAAACGCTCAAGACACGTTTCACTTTCGTGTTATACCGATTCCTATCACAGAGGGATCAGCCACGTTTTAGATGCGAAGCATCTTATGCTCAGGACTTTGTCCGTCCCTACCTCCCGTGACCGGCGTCCCGCGTCCGGCCACTTTCATGAAGTGGGGAAGCACCCACTATGCGAACCAGAACAGTATAGTACAATAAGGCCGTCAACCACCACCACAGTCACCAGAGTCATGGCCGAGAGCATAGACTGGCTGCTTAGCAATGGCTAGGCAGGCTGGTGTCTGTCGCCCAGGTTGACTCCATTCCTTGATCTTGCTTGCATGTGTCTGGGAGGGACGGACTAAGCCCGCGGGACGGGCTTAGTCCGTCCCTCCTTCCCGCGTCCCGCATCCCACACCACCACAGCGCATGCGCGTCCCCTCCCCTCTCTCGCTTCTCCTACGCTCACCCCCCTTTTTTCTACTCTAGGATTCCTCTACTCTACGGAGCGGCTCCAGCGTCCCACCCCACCACATCGCATGCGCGTGCCCTCCCCCTCTCTCTCCTCTCCTACAGTCCCATCCGTTCTCTCCTCTAGGAATCCTCTACGGAGCGGCGCGCACGACAGGTGGTGCGACAGCTGCATACTACACTGGGGGCGCCAGGGTAGTTCCGCGGTATGAAAATGACGGAGCGCGCGCGCCTCATTCTCTTTTTCTGTGCAGCGCCGCGAGGAGCGCCCGGGCCGCTGCCGCGAAACGAGAGCGGCGACGTTTCTCCTGCTTAAGCTAACCACCTCCCCGCTGCTTCACATCCACACATGGTTCCCTTTAGCGGGAGATGGGGGAAGTTTTAGATGCGAAGCATCTGATGCTCGGGGCCATGCCTGTCCCTCCCGCGTCCCACGTCCCGCGTCCGGTCACCTTCATGAAGTAGGGAAGCAGCCACTCTGCGAACCAGAACACTGTAGTACAATAAGGCCGTCAACCTCCATTACAGTAACAAGAGTCATGTCCGAGAGCACAAAGTGGCTGCTCAGCAATCGCTAGGCACGTGGTGGGTGCAAGCAAAGAATAACGCGCACTACCGGTGGTGTCTGTCGCCCATGTTGACTCCATTCCTTAATCTTGCTTGCATGTGCTTGTTGAGGCTTTGTCGGTCCTTCCTTCCCGCGTCGCGCGTCCCACAGCCCCTCTCCTACGCTCCCACCCTTTCTCTCTTCTAGGATCCTCTACTCTATGGAGCGGCGCCCGCGTCCCGTTGACTCTATTCCTTGATCTCGTTTGCGCTTGCGGGGAGTGTCCGCCCTTCTTCCCGTGTCCCAAACCCCTCTCTCTCCTCTCCTATGCTCCCCACCTTTCTCTCCTCTGGGAATCCTCTACTCTATGGAGCGGCGCCCGCGTCCCGTTGACTCCATTCCTTGATCTTGCTTGCATGTGCTTGTTGGGGTTTGTCCGTCCCTTCTTCCCGCGTCCCACAGCCCCTCTCGTTCTTCTCCTACGCTTCCCACCATTCTCTCCTCTAGGAATCCTCCACTCTACGGAACGGCGCCCGCGTCCCGTTGACTTCATTCTTTGATCTTGCTTGCATGTGCTTGCCGGGGCTTTCTCCGTCCCGCGTCCCCTCCCTCTCCTCTCCTTCGCTCCCCTTTTCTCTCCTATAGGAATGCTCTCCTCTACGGAGCAAAGCCCGCGTCCCCTCTCTCCTCACCTAGGCCCCCCCCCGTCTACTTCTCTAGGAATCCTCTACTCTACTGAGCGGCGCGCACGAGAGGCGGTGCGACAGCTGCATACTCCACTGGGGGCGCCACGGTAGTTCCGCGGTATGAAAATGACGGAGCGCGCGCGCCTAATTCTCTCTTGTGCAGCGCCGCGATGAGCACCCGGGCCGCTGCCGCGAAACTGAAGCGGCGACGTTTCTCCCGCTCAAGCCAGCCATCTCCCCGCTGCTTCGCATCCACACATGATTCCCTTTAGCGGGAGATAAGGAGGTTTTCCTTTTAGGGGCGAACCTCCTTAGGGCGAAGGCTTGTCCGGCGTCGTTGTCGTTGTAGTAGCCACCATGACGATGACGATGACGCTGCCGTCGGGGCACAGCACATGGAATGTGTTGCGCACTATGCGTCATAACGATGACGCTGATGACGATGAAGAATAAGCGTCGTAGCCACCTCTAGGTCTCAGAATGATCACTAGATGGTGCTGAGGGTGTCATCTAGTGATCGACCACATGCAACCCACAATATCGATCTCGTCTTTGCAAACTTCCCACTGCGACTCATCCAAGAACCCCTATCCCTCCACTTCACCGACCATAAACCCGTTATAATGAAGGCGGAACGGATGCCACGGCTTATGTAAACGGTAACCACCACGACTCACGACCAACGAAGAAAACACGGCTCCAGTACGATAAAGAAAATCACGGCTCACGAATAAATAAAATTTCCTAATATATACACACAGTGTTTGTCACGTCTTTGATGATGTACTGGGCAAGATACGCGAAAGATTCACGGTTTTTACCGATGAACCTCCGGAGCTTCGCCCACTCATCATCATTCACTCCGTGGATATGCCTGGATTTTTTTTACATGCGAAGCATCTTATGCTTAGGGGCTATGTCCGTCCCGCGTCCCTCCCGCGTCCCGCGTCCGGCCACTTTCATGAAGTAGGGAAGCACCCATTATGCGAACCAGAACACTGTAGTAATATGAAGGCCGTCAACCACTACCACAGTCATCAGTCATGGCCGAGAGCACAGAGAGGCTGCTTAGCAATGGCTAGGCAGGTGGTGTCTGTCGCCCAGGTTGACCCCATTCCTTGATCTTGCTTGCATGTGTTTGGAGGGGGCTTAGTCCGTCCCTCCTTCCCACGTCCCACACCACCACAGCGCATGCGCGTCACCTCCCCCTATCCTCTCCTACGCTCACGCCCTTTCTCTACTCTAGGAATCATCTACTCTACGGAGCGGCGCCCGCGTCCCACATCCCCACAGTGCATGCGCGTCCTCTCTCCCTCTTTCCTCTGGGAATCCTCTACTCTACGGAGCGGCCCCGGCGTCCCACATCCCCACAGCGCATGCGCGTCCTCTCCCCCTCTCTCTTCTAAGAATCCTCTACTCTACGGAGCGGCTCCCGCGTCCCACACCCCCCACAGGGCATGCATGTCCCCTCCCTCTCTCTCTCCTCTCCTACGGTCCCCCCCTCCCGTCCTCTCCTCTAGGAATCCTCTACGGAGCGGCGCGCACAACAGGTGGTGTGACAGCTGCATACTCCGCTGGGGGCGCCACGGTAGTTCCGCGGTATGAAAATGATGGAGCGCGCACGCCTCATTCTGTCTCCTGTGCAGCGCCGCGATGAGTGCCCGGACCGCTGCCGTGAAACGAGAGCGCCGACGTTCCTCCCGCTCAAGCTAATTATCTCTCTGATTCTTTGCATCTACACATGGTTTCCTTTAGCGGGAGATGGGGAATTTTTTGCTTTCTTTTTCACGCGCGGGTAAGGACAGCACTGTGCGGAGCACAGACCCGACAGTGCCGACAGGAGGACACGGGCGCACTTGATTGCAGGTTTGATCACGACGTAATGTAAGGTGCTGCTGCGTGGTCATTTTTAATCGGTGTGTGGCTAACCTCCGAGCGAAACTTGATCCGTACCGGCCATATTCGCGATCAAAAGTGTCCGTGCAACCCCGAGATCATGGCATGCCTTCGAGCGCGTGTATGTTCATGGCTCGAATTTGCACGCTCTCGACGGCGCGTGCAAGTTCCAGCCATAGCGGCGACGGCTGTTATGACTCTGGATACACAGGTCGTTGGAGCCGCGTGTAATATTTCCAAATATCTTGTCGTGGTTTCGAACATAAACCTCCTGTATTCCCGAAGAACCTGTATTAGTAACTGGACGCGCTTGAATGCTGGCCAGTCGTCGGCTGTGTTCAGCAACGATCTTTGACATTAAATTGAAATTTTCGATGAGTTGGCTGGGTGACTGGAGCATTAATTAGCCTGTGTTGAAGAAGTTCACACTTAAAAGAAACTGTGTTTCATGAAAAATGTGAGCAGGCATTGCTTCAGAGTTCTGAAGTGCCAGATAAGACCTGTACTACGTACACGGAGGTGAACCTCAAGTTGTGGAACACGGTGAAGAATTATATGTCCGAAGAGGACACAGTTGGGCACCTTGCCAGAGGCGTTGCCGAGTATGTGTTCAGCTGCTTCTTCGACAAGGACAGTCTCGCTTCGGTCGCTGACGTCATCAAGCATTGCCTCACATTTGAGACCTTGAAGGTACGCCGTATCGCGCCAAAGTTCGGCCCGTTAGCTAATGTGGCAACGATTACAGGCGTCAAGGACAGCTACAATTTGCACCCTGACCTTGCGGCAACTGTACCGCGAATGAACCGCGATGAACTCGAACGACGCAAAAAATCAGGGAGCACCGAACAGCTTGGCTGCTCTTATAGCACCCATCACCAACCTCGTGAACCTGCATCGGCTGTATCCTCGTTGTCCGATAGGTCCGGTGTTGCAGATTGTCGAGTCGATCAGCAGCGTCAGCGCCGACGTTCCTTTCCCGATGACACATGACCAACGCGCACGTAGGGAAACGACCACGAATCGGCTCGCACCCGTTGCAATATATATATAAACACCTATGTTTGACATTCGGATTTCGAGACAACGTATTCGATTGGCACTACGTAAATTCTTGAGATGCTCAGAAATGCAACTATAGATGCGGCTATCGTAATCGGGAGCAGAGCTCGTGGTATGACTCTGATTCCATGGGGAAGTATAGCTGAATGTTGCGCAATCATAGGAGAAACCCGCTAAAGCAATTGAAAATTGAACATCAGTTTTCCTTGCGTAAATTCCCCAATTTGACTGTTGATTTGTCAAATAACCATAATAGAATGGAACTGAAGAATGGAACAAAAGAAGGAAGATGCTAAAAAAATCACGCCATATCCACGAAGTGAATGATGATGAGTGGGCGAAGCTCGATCGTTTTCATCCATGGCAGAAAGAGAATGTGCGGTCTGGAACGCCCTTATACTTCATGGTCATCAGCGTCATCGTCATCGTTATCACGTGGAGTGGGTACATTTCACTATACTGGAACGCGCTTATACTTCACCGTTATCACGTGTAGTGGGTACATTCCACTATACTGCGTCATCGTCATCTTTATCACGTGGAGTGGGTACATTCCACTATACGTGGCTACCTACCTACTTCAACTACTACTACAGAGGAGGGACAGACCCACACCCTGAGGAGCTTCGCCCCTAAAACATGCGTAAATGGGGTACAATAATAGCCAGGATGCTCCTACACGTAATGATCGATCCGCGCACTTGGGCAAGGAACACTTGCCATAAAATAAAAAAGAGCGGAATGTTTCTATGCGCGAGTGGTTCTACATGGACAGCACATATTCAACAAGCCTTACTTGGGTTGAAACACCTTCTGATGTCCTAGAAAAAAAGGGTGCCCTAGCCTGACAAATAATGAACCGCAAGACAATGGATATGCTACCTTCCCGTTCTATATGCAGAAAGTCGTTCAGTCAAAACGCGACAGTAGCGTGCAATATTTTCTTGCAATAAATCACGAAAATTTGGTTGTAGAAATGTGTTAGGCGCTTGATCAGACATTTAAGCCATCTTTAGATGATAGACAACTCTCAAATGCCTATAGGCATGTAGTAAGACATCAAACGTTCAGTTTTTGAGAAGCTGGAAATCAAACAAACAGCACCATGTCCCTTAGGATGAACAAGTATACTAGCATTGAAAGCCACGGAGGTGTCGGGAACCACCGCTTACATAAATTGGACCCATCGAGAAAGCTTCCATCCATCGGACCTTTCCCGCCGGGACGCAACTTTACTGTGCCGCCTGTGGTTAGGAGTAGCATTCACGAAGGTGTACTCTTTTCGCATAGGAATGGCAGATACTTCCAGATGTGATTCGTGCGATAGTGAAGAATCAATAGAACATCTACTGTGTTCCTGTGATCGCGTTGTGAGCGAGCGCAACGTTCTACGCGCTACGCTAAACTAGCTAGACGATCGAACTTTTTCCGAAGAGAAGATCCTCAGATTGCGGCTATACACGTCGCAGGCCAGCAGAGCGACGCGAGCACTGCTACGTTTTTTTTTAAATCGACCGGATTAAGCGATCGCTTGTATGCGTGCAATGGACAGGCGCACAGGTACCCTGACGGTGGCCTCTTCCCTCTCCTCTCTTTCTTTCTTTTAATCCCTTCGTCCTTTCGCCCCAGTGCAGTGTAGCAAACCGGATGCGCGTCTGGTTGACCTCCCTGTCTTTCATTCCTTGCCTTCCTCCTCCTCCTGCTCCTCCACAGAGGTGGCTTTCAATGCTAGTATAGTTCAATGCTAGTATATACTTATATATGTAGATATTGTTACGGGGAAGATTTATTCTGTTAGAGCTGATCTAGGTAACGCTGCTCAGGGAGCACAGGATCGCAAGCCAACAGGGCAGCTCGAGGGTCTAACCCACAACAACAACGTTGCCGTCTTCGTCCACTGGATATCATTGCAGCGCCTGTGCCGGAGTGACATTTCCATACGCGTGACATTACCTCGTCCGGTAAAGCACCGTTCCGGTGCCTGTTAAATGGGCGTGTCACCATTGTAGGGCTTTACACGAGAAACGTGGACTACGTCTGTTCTGGATGTAGTAGGCGATGGGTTTGTTGTCGCGGAAATCTCATAGGTGACAGGTGTCACCTGACGCAGGGCTCGGTAGGGCCCGACGTACCGCGATAAAAGTTTCTCGCTGAGGCCAACACGTCGAGATGGGAGCCACAGTAGAACAAGAAAGCCTAGACGAAAATCGGCATCCCTACGTCGACGATCACAGAGAAACTTTTGTGTTCTCTGCGACGACGATAACCGAGCGCGGGCTACTGTGCGTGCCGTGAAGGCACGGGTGATGGCATCTTGAGCGTACGAAGTGGAGGATGTTTGGTCAGACGGAAGCAGGGTGTCCAAAGGTATTAAGGGATGACGGCCGAACAGTAGATAAAAGGGCGAGTAGCCGGCTGTTTCATGACGCGAAGAGTTGTAGGCGAAGGTGACCAACGGCAGAGCAATGTCCCTATCAGTGTGATCGCCAGATATGTACATAGAAAGCATTTCTCTCAGTGTGCGGTTGAGGCGCTCCGTAAGGCCGTTAGTGTGAGGGTGGTAAGACGTGGTGAAGTTGTGACGGGTAGCACAAGATCGAAGTAGATGATCAAGATCAACCACGCGAGATAGAAAGCAGCCACCACGATTTGTGAGTAGGTGACAAGGAGCGCCATGCTGGAGAATGATGTCGTAGAGCAGGAAGTCGGCAACGTCAGTGGCGCTGCTAGTCGGTAGCGCTCGAGTGATGGCATAGCGATTGGCATAATCGGTGGCTACTGCAACCCATTCATTTCCATTCGTCGAAGCTGGAAAGGGACCTTTCCAACTTCGACGAAAAAAGTTGCGGTGGTACAAAACGTTTTCTTGAAGCAGGAACCTGCTCAGTGAAGGGTCAGTATTGCCCGATTGAATGCGGTCAATGATGGAGAGCAGCGATGGATCTCGGCGTTGTCCGTCCGCCACGTGCAGAATGTAAGCGATGGCTAAGATGCAGGCATCGGATTCCAAGTCGGTGGAGTTGGGTGGATCAATGACAGGGGCGTAGCCAGAAATTTTTTTCGAGGGGGGGGGGGGCACCTCCTTGATTTCTGGGAGGGCACCTTCTTGAAATGTCCATTTTTCGCAGTGTGCCATGGCGAAAAAAAATTTCGGGGGGGGGGAGGGCACGTGCCCGGTGTGCCAGCCCCTGGCTATGCCACTGATCAATGGGGTGCCGGGATAAGCAGTCGGTATCGCTGTGCAGCTGGCCGGATTTGTACACAAACGGGAACGTGTACTCCTGTAATCTTAATGCCCAACGGCCGAGTCTTCCTGTAGGGTCATTAAGTGTTGACAGCCAGCAGAGCGCATGATGCTCTGTGATGACTGCGAACGAACGTCCGTATAGGTACGGACGGAATTTCGCGACGTCGCAGAAGAGGGCTAGGCATTCCCGCTCTGTGATGGAATGATTTTTTTTCCGTCTGTGACAGGAGGCGGCAAGCGTAGGCTATTGCGCGGTTTGCACCATTCTGTATCTGAAAGAGTATAGCACCAATGCCATAGCCACTTGCGTCGGTGCGAAGCTCCGTTCGAGCAGCTGGGTCAAAAAGAGCCAACACAGGTGGTGATGTGAGGGCGGAAATTAGCGACGCGAAGGAATGTGCTTCGTGCTCACCCCAGGAAAAGCCACGTTCTTTTTGAGGAGATCCGTGAGGGGCCGAGCAATGTCCGCGAAGTTGATGACAAAGCGGCGGAAGTATGAGCAGAGCCCAAGAAAGCTGCGAACTTCTTGCGTGGAGCGCGGAACCGGGAATTCACGGACAGCGCGGACTTTGTCAGGGTCGGGTTGGAAACCAGTGGCGTCAACAAGGTGGCCGAGTACTTTAATCTTGCGGCGTCCAAATGTGCACTTCGGCGAATTGAGTTGGAGGCCAGCACAGCGAAAAACGTCAAGAATGGTCGCAAGACGAGGAAGGTGGCTTTCAAAGGTGGGCGACAAAACGATGACATCGTCCAGATAGCAAAGGCACGTCGACCAATTGAAACCGCGGAGGAGAGAGTCCATCATGCGTTCAAAAGTAGCAGGAATGGCATGACCTCAAATTGGTAAAGGCGGTCGGGTGTGACGAATGCCGTCTTCTCGCGGTCGTGGTCGTCGACAGAAATTTTCCAGTATACGGATCGAAGGTCAAGCGATGAGAAATACTTTGCACCGTGGAGGTCGTCGAGTGCATCATGTATTCGAGGATGAGGATAGACGTCCTTCTTGGTGATCTTATTGAGGTGGCAATAGTAGACGCAAAAGCGCCAGCTGTTATCCTTCTTTTTAACTAACACCACAGGGGATGCTCAAGGACTAGAAGAAGGCTCGATGACGTCTTTTCTGAGCGTTTTCTCAACCTCCTTCTGTATAACTTGGCGCTCAGCATGAGACACACGGTAAGGGCGTTCGTGAAGTGGACTGGCATCGCCGGTGTCGATGCGGTGGGCTACGACGCTTGTGCGGCCCAACGGTCGGTCCTCCATGTCAAAAATATCTAGGTAAGAAAACAGAACACTGCCCTGCGCTTCGACATGGGAAGGTAACAGGTCGTCGGATATCATTTTGTCCAGGAATGCCTTATTTTTCTGAGTGATGACAGCTTTGGCCACGGTCTTGGTGTAAGGGGTGAAAGAAGAAATCGCACATTCCTCCAGGGTGGAAAGTTCGGCTAAGGTGATGCCTTGGGGAAGAACTTGCGTCGACGTGGAGAAGTCGAGAACAGGAAGTACCGTCGTGTTGTTACAACAACCACTATGGTATGTGGAAGTGCGATGTTGTGGGTAAGGGGTCAAATCAATGAGGGGAGCTACCGGATAGTCTCCATCAAGAACTGACGGGATCAGGGAAGAAGACGACGACGTTTCAACGCAGACGTGGTTTCTTTGGCTTCATTAGAAATTGCTCGACAGCAACGAAAATCTCGACCGTATCCGGATAGGAAGCTTCTCGGAAGCTTATGGGGACCTGAGGACTCCGGTGAGGACCTTCCTTTGCCCTGTCCTGCGGATCCTGCTGGACTCATCGACTGTAAACACGCAAGGCTGTGGTTTAGGCCTAGTGCGGCCGTGCGGCCGTACTCGCCCGACGAAGAAGACGTGCTGGTGGCAGATGTGTGTGTTTCATCTTTGCCTTCTACTGGACTGTCGGGCGTGACCTCATCCGCGCCAACTATGCAGCAGCAACGTGCAGACAACAGTTCGAAGACACAAGGTGCAACGCCCAAGGACAGTCCGCTTCATGGTGAGAGTGCGAGCCAAACGGTGGTCGTGTCGGCGGACAATAGTGACGCTATGGACGTGCAGTCTTCTGGCGGTCCTGTGAACACAGCAAAGCGAGGTCCTCCTGTCAACGTGCTTCCACAAGACGTCATCGCATCGGAGAAACCGGCAAAAAAGGTAAGGGCCACCCCAGATAATGCCTCCACGCCCTCCCCCTTGTCAGTCTTACCCAACGCCCTCTCCTACCCAATCCTATCGAGTTCACATCCGCCCCCTTTCATGCTACGACATAACTTCAGTGCCCACAAAACATGTGCAAAGGGTCATTGACCATGCTCTTGAAACCAAGGGATACAGAGGGTTCGCAGCATATAAATCGACCAACACGATTACTGTGCACTTGGCATCTCTCAATGATGTGCAGAAAATATGCACTTTAACATCTATACCACTGTCAGAAGATCGGCAGCTACCTGTGCAGTGCTACTTTGCATCAGGTCCTAATATACAGAGGTGTGTTGTTTGTGGCATTGACCCGGAAGACTTTCCTGAGATAATATGTCGCGAAATGACTTCCACGACGCACAAGGTTCTCGCGGCCAGATTCATGGGCAAAAGTCGTACTTGCCTAGGACCCCCACTGTATCCCGGACAAATTTTACTACTATGGGTGTTTATTGCGTCCTAAACCCTACCTCCCTCGGGCAATTTTCTGTTACCGTTGCTTTCAACGTGGACACATGCAGGCATTTTGCCCACAGCGTACTATTGACCCAGAAAGACTCACACCAGAGGGCGAACCACGATATCGATATGGCCTATGCAAATCTGACGAGCATGACATGACAAGCATAAACTGTCCGACTAAACAGAAGGCCACAGCAAGACTAGGAAATTCTATACCGAAAAACAATACAGTAAGGACTAACAATCGCTTTCAAGTTCTTGCTGAAGAGCCAGAGGTGCTCACGGCAGAAGAAACACAAGGCCCAGAGATACAACTGTACTCTTCTGTGCTTAAACGTGGCAAACAGTCGCAGACTAAGCAGCAAAAGTTATCTGAACCACCGCTTGAATCGGATGATGCCCATGATGACAGTGACGCTCGGATTGATGCACTGGCCAGAGAGATTGAGAGACTACGCAAACATAAAGAATTGGTAATTCTGCGGCGTCAGAAAACAGTACCTACACGCAGCGACTCCCTGAGTGCGAATTCCCCAGGTACACCTGCAACCCGCCCGGCACAACAGGTCAACCAAGCTGTTTGGACAGTAGTATTAGATCAACTTGCTCAATTAACGTTACTTATACAGGATTGCTTGCATCATGGCTAACTCCCTGCAGCAACTGTCACAGGATGGAATTCTACAGTGGAATTGTCGTGGCTTAAGCTCCAAGTTAGGAGAAATTAAAACCAGGCTTCAATACAACAAGCTAAATGTATGGGCACTACTTCTTCAAGAGCACAATAAGCTCTGCTCCCTGCATGATTTTAATGGGTATCATTACCCGTCTATTAGAGAGACTGCGCTACGACAATGGCTTCAGCTCCGGCAAAAGCCGCAGTATATTCCTCATACGGTGATTAATACGGAACCATGGTGTCGTGACAGTCAAGAAGTTGTCGGTGTCCTGACACGACCATTGAAGACTCCTGTCATTCTAGTGCCTTTCTATGCCAGACCACAGCGCACACGTTTGAACTTGGGATGGATAGCGCATCTACGTTCCAAGTACCCGGGGATTCCTATTCTCGTAAGTGGAGATTTCAATGCTCCACATACAGATTGGGGGTATAAGTACAACTCCCGAAGAGGATGCCAAGTAAAAAGCATAATGACTGATGCCACGTTTACACTGTTGAACCATCACGCTGTGTCTACCTGTTCTGTAAGCACAGTATCTAGAACGCACGCCCCAGATCTCAGTGGTGGTTGGGTCCTGGAACGCCGCAGTGGCGGGTGGAGCC
The DNA here is from genome assembly GCA_030522465.1 of Rhipicephalus appendiculatus. Taxonomy (NCBI): domain Eukaryota; kingdom Metazoa; phylum Arthropoda; class Arachnida; order Ixodida; family Ixodidae; genus Rhipicephalus; species Rhipicephalus appendiculatus. The sequence continues at coordinate 47,916 of JALIZH010027263.1, forward strand.
GGATACATGGGGCAGCGATCATATGCCAATCATAATTGGTTTACAAAGAAGATGCCTAAAAAAATTCGACGACGAGTAACAATCACGCATTGGGCTAAATTTCGGGAATCATCGATTGATAAAGTACCCACAGAGCCCTCGGAAATTCTTCCCGCTTTACAAGAACTGCTTCGCAGTAACACAATCGTGACCACCGTTGACGAAGGACAACCTCAACCGGATCTCGCTCTTTTGCAACTTTGGGCAAAGCGACGTCAGGCAGAAGTGTATGCGTAGAGGAATCCAGATGTACCAGGTAGCCGTGCACGTGCTAACCATATAGCAGCGAAGGCGCGTCGATACGAAATGCAGCTTTCGCGACGACAGTGGCATGAGTGGTGTGAGAAACTTGGATCTGGCATGGGAAACAGAGCACTTTGGCGTTCGTTCCGGTCGATGGAACGTGGTCCCAAGCAACCTGACCCGGCAGCAAGCGTTAGGTTAGCGATGCAAAGTACGCCACAGGAATTTGCAGAACAGGCTGCAAGAGCATTTTTCCGGAAATATGACAGCGCATCATATATAAACTGCCCCGACATCAACGAGTCTGACCATAGTGCCACTTCGGATATATCCAGTCCTTTCACCATGGCCGAACTAATAGCAGCGATTGAAACTTCGCACAAAGGAACAACACCTGGTCCCGACGGCATTCCTTACGAAGTTTTCAAGAACATGGAAGGTGAAGCTTTTGGCGCACTTCTGCAGGCTATTAATAGAATATGGGAGACTGGGGACGTACCGTCTGATTGGAAACATTCACTTGTCCCGATTCCAAAACCAGGAAAGTCTCCAAATAACCTGCAAGCTTTACGCCCAATTTCACTGACTGCGACCGTATGCAAGCTCGCTGAAAAGATGTTGGCCACACGTATTTCCTGGTGGCTTGAACGACAGAATAAATACCATCCGGCTCAAATTGGATTCCGTTCTCATTTGGGGACTGAAGATGGACTTTCTATCTTGTCGGACGACATTTTGCAAGTTTCGCCACACAGCCACGCAGTACGCACGGTTGTAGCAACCGACATAACGAAAGCCTATGACAATATAGACCATGAAGTCATTATTTCGAACCTCATCGAGCTGGGACTTCCGCCGCGGGTCATAAGATTTATTTACTCTTTCCTTCACAACCGCACATTTGCTATAAGAGTACCTGGAAAGCCAGAAGGTTGGTTCACGTCCAACAGAGGTGTCCCACAAGGTTCCGTTTTGGCTCCTCTCCTGTTCAACGTTGCGTTAATACTTCTAGCTTGGCAACTACATCGGATTCCAGACGTGAAGTTTCTAATATATGCTGATGATGTGACTGTGTGGTCTATGCATAAAGACATCTCAAGACAAGCTCAACAGCTTCAGGAAGCACTTGATGTGCTTGATAACTACACTCGGAACGCAGGGTTGGAGATTTCCGCCCAAAAATCAAGCTATGTTGTGGTGGCTAACAAGGCACGACGCAGAAAGATCACGCAGTGCCCCTTTACATTCAGACTCGGTGCAGTGACAATTCCTGATGCTTCGGAAGTTCGCATACTGGGTCTTGACATTCACCGGTCTGGCAGTGGTGCGCACTGGCTCCGCAAAGTCAGGCAGAGTTCCTCAAAAACACTTCATCTGATTCGCCGCATTGCGTCAAAAGCAGCTGGAGCTCGAACTGATGTAGCTCGACGGCTCGTACGCACAGTTCTGCATCCAAGAATTATATACCAGGCGCAATTTCAACGGTTAACTTTGGCACAGCTGGCGCAGTTGGAGACTATTAACCGTGATGCAATGCGCACAATAACAGCGTTACCCCGCATCACTCCGATAACAACTTTACAGGAGCACGCCCAGCTTAACACAATTGCAGAGCTAATTTCACAAAGAGAAAAAGCGCGTGAAATAAAAAAGCAACTTGTTCCGGTTGTTGCTGCGTTGCATGCTCACTTTCAACGCGGCTCTCGAATTGACAACCAGCCCGATACAATGCCTCCCTGGGAATTCACAACCATCACATCTAATAAGACAACAAAGTTACGGCGCAGCGATACGTCAGGTATTATTGACGAACGCTCTATCATCGAAGCACCTTCCGCTAATACCTGCAAAGTCTATACAGATGCTGCTATCCTACAAGACGGCGGGAGGACATCATTCCTAAGTACCACGCATAACTTCATCAGTGGTCACCAGCATTATCTATCTACGGAAGCCACTCCTCTTGCAATGGAACTTCAAGCCATCCATGACGCAGTGCGGGATGTCACCTCTAAGCTGCCTGCAATTAAGCAACTTGACGTATTCACTGATTCTTTAGCGGCTATCCAGGAACTCAAGAAAGTTCACAAGGCCATGGAAATCTGCGAGACGATACACAAGAGCAACCGCAATACAGCCACTTGCGTCAGGGTACACTGGATTCAAGGCCATGCTGCGAACCCTCACAATATTGCTGCCGATCAACAGGCACACTGCCCTCCTAATATAGACCTTCCATCTATACCCCTTCCACCTCAACCCCTAAACTCACTCCGTGCTCGTAAAAATGTTCTCCGGCACGATACACGCGCTCTTATCCCACCGTGTGTCTGCTCTCTCCCCCTTCATCTTACTAGGGCGGAGGAAGTCGTGCTTTGGAGGCTTCGGGCAGGGGTGGCCCTTACACCGGCTCTTATCTCAGCGTGGAACTGGGCGCATTTACCAGTGTGTGATACATGCCCGTACTGTTCTGTTCCGGTGAAGGAAGCAGATGCATACCATCTGATATGGACGTGCCAAGGATTACAGTCGGAACGCTCCCGTCATCTCCTGCAAGCCGGCCTTCGCTACAGTGACACAAACAGTTATGGCCGATGGATACACGACAACACATTCCGCAAGACACTGCTTCACTTCATACACAAACCGGCCTAACGGCGCACATTTAATACAGCAGATATACACAACAAATATTATGCCTTAAGGGCAAGTCTATGTCGCAAATAAAAAAAAGAACTGACGGAAATGGCGACATAGGGACGTACATAGCAGCCTGGGCCGGTAGACGTAGACTCCTCGGATCGTAGCCGAGTGCGACTTGTAGAAGCGACATCGGAGCACAAAGGGAACTCTAGCTGTAAGATTCCGGTGGAACAATCGATGAGAGCAGAGTGAGCGGTTAGGAAATCATTACCAAGGATGACATCGTGTGGGCAACCGTCGAGGACTGCGAAGAGAACGGAAGTGTGGTGGCCGGCAACACTAACGCGGGCAGTGCACGTACCGAGAGCTGATGTTCGGCTTGCGTTGGTCACTCGCACTGTAGAGAACATAGCAGGTGTGAGAACTTTTTTTAGGCGTGATCGAATCGTAGAGCTCATAAAGGATACTTGGGCACCAGTGTCAGTGAGAGCAGTAACGGCCAGGCCATCAGGAGCACCCGAAGTAAATTGCGTCGTGAATTAGTAATCGGTTGAGGGTTTGCTGTCCGAGTCGTCAATGCAGCGCCACCTCCAGGAGCTGCACTGGTCAGTTTCCCGGGGAAAGTCCAGAGTACGCCGGTGACGGTGAGCGGCGGCACTGAGGGGAGCGTTACTGGCGACCCTGAGGCGACGGCGAGCGGCTAGACCAATTTTAAGGCGAAAGCCTTTAATGTCTCATGCTCACGTCCGTCCGGTGTCCGTCCGGCGTCCGTCCGTCCACACCCCCCACTGCGCATGCGCCAAGCCATTAAAAAAATAAAAATAAAAAGCCTCCTCTCCACCTCTCTCTCCTCTAGGCATCCCTCCCCGCGGAGGCCACACCCTCACTGCGCATGCACGTCCCCTCCCTCTCTCCCCTCCTACGCTCCCACTCTCTCCTCTAGGCATCCCTGCCCGCGGCGTCCACACCCCCCACTGCGCATGCGCGTCTTCCCCTCTCATACACTCCCCCCTCTCTCGCCTCGCGACGCCGACGCAGGCAGCGTCTGCTAGCGAGTTTCTTGGTTGAAAAAACCGACTGCTCGCGCTGCACAACCGTTCACTGGCCACCCCGTATATCTGGCACTGGATCTTGACCTGCAAGGTAGTGCCGGTGGGAGATTTCTCCTGTGCGTTGTCGAACGATAAAAATTCGCAGCGTGCGCGTTAACTAAAAGCGGACTGCGGGTCTCTGTGTCCAGTCCGAGTCTTCTGTCTCTCATTGCCCATTAGCAGCGAATGGGATGTTCCAGTAGGAAACACCGGTCCATCACTGCGTGCTTTGCGCCTTCCCAGGTTTCTCTCCTGCGGAACGCTGCGATGAGCGCCAGCGTCAACGCCGCCGCCAGTGTAAGCGTTAGCGCCCGCGGCTTCGCATCTACACATCGTTCCCTTTAGCGGGAAATGGTGTAATCTTTAAGGCGACAGCCTTTAATGTCTCATGCTCACGTCCGTCCGACGTCGGTCCGTCCGTCTGTCTGTCTGTCTGTCCGTCTGTCTGTCCGTCCGTCCGTCCGTCCGTCCATCCATCCATCCGTCTGTCCGTCCGTCCGTCTATCCGTTCGTCCGTCTGTCCATCCGTCCGTCCATCCGAGCTCTGGCACGGAGCCAGGTGGCCGCCTGGATGCGCAGACGGACACCGGTCGCGTCGGACTCTCTAGCGCTCGCGCTTTGCTTGGGTAGCGTCGCTGTGCCCAGAGTTTGCAATCATTCTGACCGACGCCGTCTCAATGGACCCAGGCGTTCACGGAATACACTTTCCAATTTACAAAGGGTCCGTCATTTAAGATCTGGAACGCGGATGGCGTTTGCACGATGCGCAAAGCGCGAGAAAATACTAACGCATGTGAACGGAGGAAGATGAGTCTGGCGTCTCGCTGCGATTCGCGGTAAAAAATTAAAGAAAAGACGCACCCATTCGGTTTGTGTCTTATCCCACTGAGAGTGTAAAAGAAAAAAGACATGGTATAATCAGTGGAATGGCCACACGCTTTCGCCGAACACACTTTGGAATGCACAAAGTGTCCTTCAATTTTTCTTTGGGCGACGACGTCGGCGTATGACGCCTCGGAGCGTAGAGGTGGAGGGTTCTGAAAGTGGTCATCCGGAAAGCAGATTGCGAATACTGTACGCGATCCTGACGGCGGTCATTTGGAAAGCTTGGCCGGGAATACCATCTGTTGCGACAATGGCGGGAAATGTGCCCAACACGAGAGCAAGAAAAGCAGATAGGTCGATCATCTTGCGTGCCCCACTCAGATGGATTTCGGTAGCGAGGTGGAGACCTAGGAGCCGAAGTAGCTGCAGCAACAAGTGGAGCGGCGTGGTGGTCGGCATTGTGGGCTGGAGTGCACATGGGCTGAGGCGTGTGGTTGGTAGTTTTGGGAACTAGGACGCCCATGTTGGCAAACTCCTGACGCACGACAGCTTGAATCAGCGAGATAGTTGCCCAGTTGTCTTGCGCAGGGGGTTGACAGGTAGCGGGTTCCATGGCCTCCAACCCTGGCGAATAATCCTTGCGATGTTGGCGGAAGGTGCGAGTGGACGGGGCGTCGCGCAGTCTTCGCAGGAAGAAGTCGCAGCGGTGTTCGGAAGTCTTGTGAAGCGATGGGTGATTCTCCTGCCCTTAGCCTGTTCGAAGCGTCGACATTCAGAGATGATGCAGTCGACAGTGGTGCAGTTCTTACACATTAGAATGTTAAAGGCATCGTCAGCGATGCCTTTAAACACTTTGCTGACCTTGTCGACCTCCGTCATGTCTTTGTCAGACTTACGGCACAGTGACAGTACGTCTTGGATGTATGCGACGTACGACTCCGTCGATGATTGAACTCACGACGCGAGTTCATGCCTGGCTGCCATTTGACGTGCAACTGGCCGACCGAAAAAGTCGCGGAGCTTCTGCTTACACACGTTCCAGCTGGTTAGTTCTTCGTCATGCGTCTCGTACCAGGCGCGTGCTGTACCCTTGAGGTAGAAAATAATATTTGCCAGCATAAGCGTGTCGTCCCACCTGTAGTTCTTGCTGATGTGCTCGTATAATACGAGCCATTATTCGACGTCGGTGCTGTCGGTGCCGCGAAATGTGGCAGGGTTGAGAAGATGGGAAGGGATCACGGGTGACGGAGCTGGCGCGGACTGCGTGGGCTGCGCGCCGCTTTCAGGCATCGCGGCTGGAGAAAGGTGGCGTCCGCTGCGGGGATCCAGAGCGGGTGTTGGAAGACCCGCAACCTCGACCAAAAGGTGTTACGGGGAAGATTTATTCTGTTAGAGCTGACCTACGTAACGCTGCACGGGGAGCACAGGATCGCAAGCCAACAGGGCAGCTCGAGGGTCTAACCCACAACAAAAACGTCGTCGTCCGTCTTTGTCCACTGTATATTATTGCAACGCCTGTGCCGGAGTGACATTCCCATGTGCGTGACAATATATATATATATATATATATATATATATATATATATATATATATATATATATATATATATATATTGTCAGCACTATATAGATTGATAGATTCGCTTGTATCCGGCAGCATTACGAAGGCGGTTGACGGCCACACACAATTTCTGTTGGTCTGTCCATGCCTCGCGAGCTCCCAGAGCGTTGATGGTCGCCACCCAGTTGTCGGCGTCGTCTTGAAATCCGTTAAACTCGGGTAGTTCCAAGGCAGCCGGTGATAGTGATACGGCAGGCGAAACTTCGGAAAATGACGACGCCACGCAGCTCAGTTGGTATGAGAGCGCCGCGAGGGTGTACCGGAGCTCTCTGCGGCTCTCTGGTGAGTCCTCTTCATGTTCTTGCGAGGCGGCTGCGGCCAACGCGGCATCGATAGAGTACAACGCTGGCAAGGCCGCAGGAAACCGCGCGGACGTCGGCGCTGTCAAGGCGCTGACTGCGACGCGGAGTCGTGCGATGGTGCGGAAAAGTTCGGCGGCGTTTTCGGGCGAACCGCACGTGTAGCCAGTGGTGACGTCCAAGGTGTAGGAGGCGACCAGCGTACTCACTGAGGCGGGATCCTTGTCCAAGGGAGCTTGGACAGCACCCCCTAAGCGGCTCAGGTGCCGATGGAGTACTGAGTGACTCGTTGTCACAGTGGGAAGCGTGAACGACTTTCCTTGGCATCGGTAGGCCGTGCACTGTCTTGTCAACGCCGGAGTAAGCCTGCCCTTGCGCCATCGAGAAGGCCTGGACGCCGTCCTCGAATGGTGGCATAGGTGCTCCCGGCTGTAGAAGGGTCGCGGGCTCCATGATCACGGACCGTGAGCGGCGTTCGCGAGAAGGAAAGCCCTCAGCAGCGATGACCCACGGGGACGCGCTTACGGTTCGTAGTTCGTAGACTGCGCCATTGTAAAGGAAGAGACAAGAGACAACGCCCGTACGCTAGGCCGGTTGTTCTTTATCTGCCTCGTCTTTCTCTGCTTCGTGCTAGCCGAGCGTGAGCCCATGCTACGCTGCCGCTCATCGTCATCACAATAATGACGGTGGGTCATATATATATATATATATATATATATATATATATATATATATATATATATATATATATATATATATATATATTGTGACGATGGAACGCGTTTATTTACAGTGTGAGGAATGACTGCGAGAGGTACAGCTCAGAGCGAAAAGCAGTTGACCGAGCTGCTCGCGAGCCAGTGCCGCCTCCTTCTCGTCTTTTTCGGCCGCCCACCGACAGCATACGTTACACTTCCCCCGTTCGCAGACGATGCCCACTGGGTGAGTCAGTAGGAAGGTTGACTGTGATACGGCTTCAGGCGTGCGACGTGGGTCAGCTGTGTTTTGCTAGAGCGCCGACCATTGCTTTTGACGCTGGAGATGACGCATGTCACGTCGCTGAGGCGGTCCAGAATCACAAATGGTCCGGAGTAGCGGGCCAAGAACTTTTGGCACAAACCACGTTTGCGGACCGGCGTCCACAACCACACAAGGTCACCTTTGGGTAACAAACGGAGTGATGGCGGGCGTCGTAACGGGTCTTGGAGCGCTGTTGAGATGCTATGGTTCGGAGACGTGCGATGCGACGGGCTTCTTCAGCGCGGTATAGTGACTCGGCAACCGATGTTTCCACGTCCAACGTAAAAGGCAGAATAGTGTCGAGACAACAGCGAGGAGAGCGAGCGTAGAGTAGAAAAAAGGGAGAGTATCCTGTCGTCTCGTGCTTCGCGGTGTTGTATGCGTACGTGATGTAGGGGAGTACTTCGTCCCAGTTTTTGTGCTTGGCATCGACATAAATTGATAACATGGTCGTTAGCGTCCTGTTGGTACGCTCCACGAGACCATTGGTGTGTGGGTGATAGGGTGTCTCATGGCGAAATTGGCAGGCAGACAGTCGCAGGATCTCTTCAACGACGTCAGCGACGAACTGACGTCCCCGGTCGCTAATGACGACTCGTGGAGGACCATGGCGTAGAATTATAAGGCGAAGCATAAACTGCAACACGTGAAAGGCTGTTGCGGTAGGTATTGCTGCAGTTTCTCCGTAGCGCGTCCGGTGGTCGACGCAGACGATGACCCATCGATTAGCGCTGGCTGAATGTGGAAACGGACCTAGAAGGTCGACCCCAACAATCTCGAAGGGAGAGCTAGGAGGCGGTACGGGATGGAGAAATCCGGGTGGCGTAGTCGTGGGACGCTTGTGACGTTGACATTGTTCGCAACCCGCGACGTATTTTTCCGTGTCGCGTAGCATCTTGGGCCAATAAAACCTTTGTTGGATGCAATGAAACGTTCTGGCGAAGCCCATGTGTCCGCTGGTTGCGTCGTCGTGGAACTACCAGAAGCAGACGGGCGCCTTGGCCGGTATAATTCTTCCTGTAGAGGACGGCGTCGTGAACTACAAAAGAGCTTGAATTGGCGGGGTCATTCGCGGAGGCAAACAGGGAATCTAAGCAACGGTCCTCGTGCTGTGCTGCCCGGAAAGGCGCGAGGTCAGGGAACTGAGAGTCAACAGCGGCGATAAATTGGTCGAAGTTGTCAGCGTCGCACTCCGTCGTCGGTAGAGGAAGCCGGGACAGGCAGTCAGCGTCGCGTGGCGGTTACCGCTCTTGTAGCATACCGTAAAGTCAAACTCTTGTAAGCGTAAGGCCCATCGCGCAAGTCGGCCAGATGGGTCACGTAAGCCTACCAACCAGCAAAGAGAGTGATGGTCGGTGATGACTGAGAAGCGACGGCCGTAGATGTATGGGCGAAACTTGTGTACGGCGAAAACGACGACGAGGCACTCCAGTTCTGTAACTGTGTAATTGCGCTCTGACTTGCTCAGAGACCGGCTTGCATAGGCGACGACGTGTTCAGCATTGTCATGGCGTTGAACGAGCACCGCGCCGAGACCAACTCCACTAACATCAGTGTGAATTCCGTGGGAGCAGAGGGGTCAAAGTGGCGTAGTATTGGCCCGGAAGTGAGGGCGAACTGTAGTTGTTTAAACGCTGACTCACAATTCGGTGTCCAGTGGAAATGGACATCCTTTTGCAGCAAGTCAGTCAGTGGCTGGGCCTTTTCAGCAAAATTAGGCACAAAGCGGCGAAAATAAGAGCATAGGCCCAGAAAGCTTCGCAGCTCCCGGATAGACTGCGGCTGCTTGAAGTTGCTGAAGGCGTCAACTTTCTGCGGGTCCGGCCTAACGCCAGCTTTGTCCACAAGGTGTCCCAAAACCAGTGTTTCCCGTTCACCAAAACGACATTTTTTTTAGTTCAGTGTCAAGGCAGCTTTCTCTAAGCAGGTTAAAACAAGGTCTAGGCGACGATTATGTTCCTCAAAAAGTTCGTCGAAAGATGACCACATCGTCCAGGTAACATAAACAGACTTCCCATTTGAGACTCCGCAAGACGGTGTCCATATAACGTTCAAATGTTGCCGGGGCATTACACAAGCCGAACGGCATGACATTAAATTCAAAGAAACCGTCTGGCGTAACAAAAGCCGTCTTTTCTTTATCAGTCGGATCCATGGGAATCTGCCAATACCCGGATCGCAAGTCTACCGACGAAAAATAGGACGCTGAATGCAGGCAGTCGATGACGTCATCGATGCGAGGGAGCGGATACACCTCCTTCTTGGTTATAGAGTTGAGACGCCGATAGTCAACACAGAACCTCCAGGACCCGTCCTTTTTCTTAACCAAGATAACAGGAGCAGCCCAGGGACTTGACGATTCTTCAATGACACCGGTGACTAGCATCTCGCTAAATTGCTCTGCAATAACTTTGCGCTCCGACGCAGGAACTCGATAAGGCTTTTGTCGGAGAGGATGCGCAGAGCCAGTGTCGATCCTATGACGGGCGCTTGTGCTCGGTACCTGAGCTCTGTGCCCCTTCTGTGCAAAATCAAATGTGTTAGCATGCCTCGCCAGTAGTGCAACCAGGGCTCTGCGCTTTTGCGAGGAAATGGACTTGCTGAACATCTTCATTAATTCAGATTCCACACCGGAAGTTTTATCGGGGTCCGCCTTTGCAGGTTCGCTTAAGGCTCCAATGCAGATACTGCTTTGCTATTCAAACAGGGCAAGACACATACCAGCCGGGAGTACAACCGACTCGGGTGAGCTGTTCATCACCCATAATTGAGCTTGAGCTTCTCGTCCGCGAGAGATACAACGCAGCGTGGTACAAAGATGTTTTTCTTGATACAAGGTACGGGCAACGGCTCAACCACAATGTCGCGTGAACTCGAACTGGAGTCTGTTTCCGAAGCGGTAACTGGTACGCTGGCCGTGGACCACGCTGGCAAAAGGGCATCTTTAGCCACGATGAGGTTGCCTTTCTTACAATGAGGTTGCTCGGCGAGAGCGGACAACAGAACCTCGCCTGCTCCGCAATCCACGGTCGCACGACACTCTCGCAAAAAAGTATATGCCAAGAATAACATCGTGCGTTGATTGAGCAAGTACTGCGAATTCCGCCTTGAACGTTTTACCGGCAACACAGACAGACACAGTGCAGACCCCGACTGGACGCAAGAACGCGCCGCTCACTGCCCGAAAGGTAGAAGCTTTGTCCCAATAAAACATAACCTTGCGGCCAAGTCGTTCCTTAAAAACTAAACTCATCACAGAAACACTTGCACCAATATCTATCAACGCCATCGTCGGAACATCGTTCACAAGTACATGAACCTTATTTTGAAGCATAGAAACTGGTGGAGGCATACTTTGGCGAAAATCGGTACGTGCAGCGACCTCGCCTCCGTCGGCCGCGCTGGTTAGTTTCCCGGTGGCGGAGACGAAAGCCGTGGCCGAGGCCGTGGAGATGGCGACCGGGGCTGACGCGTGGTAGGCGGCGTTAAGCTGCGCACAGACCCGGGCGAATCACTCCGCATGTTCGGCCGGTAGGCGTGCCGCTCGTCAGTTGGGGTGGGAGGCCAGTAGGTGTAGTCGGGCCGTTGGCTTCGCCGTGCAGACGTAGCGGATCGCTCAGGAAATGTCGTCCGCGGACGACGTCGCATTGTGCAAAACCGGGCAATGTGTCCACGAACACCGCACTGGTAGCAGACGGGCCGTTCACGAGGCATAGGGAACGTCGCAGGGTGTTGAGGGTACGCGGGGCCCTGTTCCCAATCAGAAACAAAAGGAGGCGGGCGGCTATTGTAGCTGTAGTTGTTGCGGGATGCATAAGGCTGCTCGACATAAGAAGACCTCGGTGGTGGAGCCCTTAGCTGTGAACCGCGGTTGGAATAGCTGCGCTCGTCGAAACTCGCAGCATTAATGCTTGCGGATGGTGGATCACACTGCGGGTCTCGGGCGTTCACGGGTACAGAAATGTGGCGACGAAGCTCCTCGTGTACAATGAGGCGAATCGTTGAAGAAATGTCAGCAGGTGATGCGTCTTGGCAAACATCGAGAGTGGCGACCGTCATGACATTGGCCAAGCGTTCAAACTTCGAAGTGATGCGGCGAATCTTTAGGGCCTCAAAGGTTCGACAGTGCTTAATCACATCGGCCACAGATTCAAGGCTCTCCTTGCCGATAAAGAAGTGGTAAACGTCTTCCGCAATTCCTTTGAGAATGCGGCCCACCTTGTCTTCTTCCGTCATGTTGGCATCGACAGACTTGCACAATTTCAGAACCTCTTCAATGTACGTTCTGCAAGTCTCACCACAAACTTGAGCTCTCTGCGACATTTGCTCTGCGCGTTTCTTCTTCGTCGCGGGGTCGCCAAAGCATTTCTTGATCTCCTCCACGAATTGATCCCAAGTTGTCAAAGTGTGCTCGTGATTCTCGAACCATAGAAACGCAGTGAAGTCGAGAAATAGACCCACGTGAGATAACTGGCTAGCGGAATTCCAGCCATTGGCTCGGCTCATCCGTTGATAGTGGCTGAGACATTCCTCCATGCCATCGCCAGGTCTCCCTGTGAAGGTTCGCGGCTCTCTCTAGTGGTAAGGCGAAGCCCTCGTGGACGGCTGCTGGATATTTCCGTCCGAGCTCATCTCTTGAGGTAGAGGTGCCAAGCCCGCTAGTCGACGGCTGCGGCGAAGCTCGTGCTGTTGCGTGTCCGTCGTTAGTAGACGGTTGCCCTCCCGT
>JALIZH010027264.1:0-15955 GCA_030522465.1 Rhipicephalus appendiculatus
GTCACTGGGGCGCACGTAACCCACGACGTGCCGCTTCGCGGTTCTCAGTATTTTGCCAGCGTCCGTGGAGTGCCGGTGTCACTGGGGCGGCCGTAACCGCCAAATCTGGCAACCGACTTCTGCGACACCAAACAGAACCTTGCCCAAAAACTTACCATGTGGAGTAGAGCTATGTCCGCCGCGTTGTTTTTCGCTGCAGCCTGTGTCCGCTTCAATGCATCCTGAAGGAAACGGCTTTCGGCAGCGAGAAGTGTGCGCACAGTGTCTTGCGAAGCACCTACTGGCGCTTCAAGTGTATCCGATTCATCGTAAGGCGTTTGCTATGGTCGCGTCGTCTCTCTGCACCTGAGCCTGCGGCACAGAACAGCCAGAGCACAGCTGGCACAGCCGCCGTCGCTATGTTTCTGCTGATACGAAAACGCGGGGACTGGCACCCGCCCGACACAATCAAGCCGGCCAAAATGCATAGCCCCAGAGAGCGCCGTGGCGCGGTGCATTGTGGGGGGGTTTATCCGCTCGCCTTTGTAAATGCGCCGCCGGGGGGGGGGGGGGGAGGGGGGGGGGCTCTGCTCCCCGTGAAACCGTCCGGGAGGGGAAGGGGAGCACCCGAGCACCCCCGTACTCTCCGCCTATGATCTATCTGATAGTCGACCTTCGTGTGACATTCTAATTTCTTACTATCGCATTCATTGCTTCGCCCTTGCGGCGAAACCTGTGACTTTTGTTGTTGTTGCTGTTTCACATTTTTCGGCTGTATTTTGAAGAGTGCAGTCTTGTGATGTGTTGCCTCATTTCTTGTGTATTTTTAAATATTTTGCCCCGTACTGTTTCCCTTATAGCATAACTCTTTGGGACGAGCGATTGCGTTGACAACACCCCCCGCGGCCGTAAAGAACAGTACGGGACATAAAAAAATATTGTAAGCTGAGCGAGTTCGTTTGGGTTCATGATGAATTTCGTGCAGAGCTCACGAGTAGGACGATGGACGGAAAAATCAGCGCCTGCTTAGTGTGCTTCTTCCGTCCGTCGTCCTATTCGTGAGCGCTGCACGATCTTCATCGTGAAAATGTACGAGACATCCTGGAGACGCAGGCGCGCTGTCGGTGCCGAACCGCGAGTTCCCGCTTCTTGCTTCCTTTTCTCTTGCGTTGATTTTCTCAGAACGCTTCTGTGGTCTCCCTTTCTCCTTTCTCCCTGATACTCTCGCCACATCCGGTGCATTACGTGAACCTGCTCACAGAATAAACGAAAAAGAATCAATAGAAGTGAAAAAGAAAAAAAATACAGATCTCGGAGGGTGTGTTTTTGCAAGCTACTCTGCATAGGAGTGCGCACGGGGAGGGTGGGATGGGTGGGTGGCGCTCGCCCTAGTCACATTAAAGGGGAGGGGGGCGCAAAGTCTGCCCCATACCTCGACTTAGTAAGAGAGGGGGGTGCTGTGATAACTCGTACCACCCCCCCCCCCCCCCCCCTGATGGGGAAACCTGCGCTTGCGTCTGCTGCTAAAAAGGCCGTATTTGCTCATTTGTGTTAACTGCTGTTAACACAAATGCGCAAATACGGCCTTTTTTAGCAGCTGACATACTCTTACCACTCCAGCCCGAAATACGAACTCGCACCACAGGGGGTAAACAGGACCAAAGACGTTATTTTTTCCTGATCGTCAAGCATTGGAGGCCATACTTACTGCTCCGCAGTAAGTATGGTAAACAATAAAAAATAATGTAAGGCAGATAGGAGGCAATTAAACACGACCATTTGGTCACGAACTAATAAGCGAAAAGAACCATCGGCCATGGTCAAGATGACGATCAGCCTAAGCGTCTAATTCGCAAAAGTTGTTATTGCAGACAGATTTGAAATGACCCGCGCAGCGTCATCGCTCTACTTATTTGTTCAGAGTAAGCGCGCGTTAGCGCCGCAGAGCCTCCCGAACTACTTGCATGGCGGAGGAGCACGTCAGAATCCGGACTGTGGTGTGCGGGAAGCGTGCGGCTCGCTCGAGCGGCGTCGGTCCGTTGCTTGCGGTAGCCATTTTGATCGGTGTTCGTCGGTCAGCTACACTTTTGAAGCCGAGGACCTACGGTAAGTTATTCCGAATGATCTTTGTGCGCTGTATGTCTCTGTGTGTGCGCGCGTGCTTTTGAAATTTGCCAGCTACGTTTCAGTTACTGAAAGGCTCGCTGCGGAGTCAGATCTATGATCGGCTGTTGTGAAGGCATGACAGCGCTGTGTGTGTCTGTGCGTGTTTTCTTCTCTTTGCGCGTTCTGTCGCGCTGCACAAGCTTAGCATGACTGAAGTACTTGTCTCCTCTGTGACAGTACGTGTTTGTAAACGTGTTTTGTTACGGGCCGTTTTCGAAGGGAGTTGAGGAACGCGTAAAACTACTTGTTATGATCGTGTACGTGCGAAGATCATATGCAGTACGTGTGACGCTTATGTACAGTTTGTATATCGATTGCCTCGGCAGATGTGTGAGAATCGCAGTTTGAGATCATCACAAATGCTGGATTGCTTTTGTGTGTGTATTTGGTGCCGTTAGCGCTCGGTGTTTCGTTCGCCCGGCGCGCAACACACGAGGTCAGGGTTCAACAAACCACGTTGACGCCGTGAAGTGTTTCCTGTGCGCCCGCCGAATGCGGTCGGTGAACACGAGCTACAGTCAGCGCACCTCCGACCTTGGCCGACCGTCTCTGTTTACGCAAGAAGCACGTGCGTCCCAGCGGCCGTGCCCGGCTTTCGTCAGTCGCCTCGTCGCTGCTTCCTCGTTCGCCTCGCGATGCTGTTGTGTAAAATATACAAGTTTGTATTCTAGACGTGTCTTTATATCTGTTTACTTCGGAACACGCAAATCATCATGCAAACGATGCCCGCTACGTCTACACTTGCAATCACTCACGTACAGCGGCTGCGGTTCAATAATTTATCTCTCATTGAAAGTTCGCTATCGACAATATCACATTTTTGTTCAGGGGAACATTTTTTTTGTTGTTGAACTTGCGATGTGATAAGACGAGGGGATCGCTAGTTACTTCAGTTGCGAGAGTAGAGCAACCGCAAGGTCAAGGTGTCGACACTCGGCTCGTCTAAGTTTCCCCTTCGCGTGTGCGCGCGTGCTTGTACAACGATCGAATGAGTGATAATGGGCGTCTGTTTGCTGCATGTCGCCTACTAAGCCGTTTCTGTGCGAACGGCACGGCTAAATGTGGTCGTGAGCGTCTGTCTCTCGGGGCCCGGGCCGCTCCTCGTGCAGGCACTGTGCAATCGCCATATCAGATTTTTGGAGATTGGAAGATTTTTTTCCTGTAGTTGCGATGCGATAAGAGGCGGTGATCGCTAGCTGCAATTTGAAACTTCCGTTGTGAGAGCAAAGCGACTGAAAGGTCAAGGTGTCGACGATCGGCTAGTCTTATTTTTCCCGTTGCGTGTGCGCGCGTGGTTGTACAACGATCAAATGAGCGATAATCAGCGTCTGTTTCTTGCATGCGACGCCCGCATGCGGCATGTCGCCCACTAAGCGGGCACGGCTAAATGTGATCGCGAGCGTCTGTCTTTGGGGGCCCTTCTCCTGCAGGCACTGTACGATAGCAAGCTGGACCAAATCGGCGACACTTTCAAAATCATGTTTGAACGGTGAAGCTGTTTAAGCTCGCCGTAATTTGTCTGTCCGAAAGAGAATTGTTCATTATCGTGAACGTGCATGCGGCTCTCGACATCCTCTTTGTCCTCTTTTGCTTCGCTCTCAGAATATGCGCTGATTTATCTGGCGTGGCCTGCAACAAGCTTGATAGGTTAGAGAACGAGTGCAGAGAGAGAAAGAAAGAGAGAAATCCTTGGCGAAAAGAAAATTCTTTTCGAGGCGGGATTCAAACCTGCGTACCTTCGATCTGAAGGTGAACGTCCTAACCACTCGGCTATCGAGGCACGCTAGCAGAGCATATCATAGCCCTGTATAGCATAGTGTAGCAAGGAGGTAGGAAAGGTAAATGAGTGTAAGGATGAGGGAAAGAAAAGGACAGGAGACAGTGAAGCATAGAATAGAAAAAAATGAGAGAAAATCAGAGCGAGAGAAAGGAATAGAGTGAGAGAGAGAAAAGGAAAGACAGGAGGAGGAAGCGAGAAATACAAAAATAGGGATGAAAGGGTGAAAGATGGAGCCAGAAATAGGGAGGGAAATTGAATAAAAATAAACAGACAAAAAGACACAGTAAAGGAAGAAAGAAAAGTTGCAAAACTTAGTCAAACAGCAAAAGCCAGGACTACGTAGGGGCCCATCATCTCCACTGTCTCTTTAGCATTGCGACTTCAGTGAAAGCTACGCTAACTTTTTTTGTAAAAACTCTTGAGGTTACAGTAGCAGCAAAAACAATGCAATATGCACATGCAATTGAATGCCGCAGGTTCTGTGGCCATTACAATTCACAATGTGGTCTTGTGTTTATATATTGCAGGTTGGCATACAGCTAAGTTGCTACATTGGTGCTGAATTGGTGCTGAACAATGGCACCTCAGAACAAAGATGCAGATCCATAGCCAGATATCAACTGTTCTACGGCTGTTCCCTTTTTCAGCAACAAAGGAATAGGTTGGTATGCTTTTGCATAGCCTTCTTTTAATATTTATCAAGCGGTGGCCAGTTGTGGGAGCTAATTTACGGGTGACTGTGACTGCTTTGCTTTGTTTGAAGGAGTACGAAAAATAAATGTGTAAGCTGAACTGCGTCTCTTTCTGGATAAGTGTATCATGCATACTACTGTGTCACAGCACATAAAACTGCACAAACCAAACGTGCATAGAAGCATAAAAAAGTGTGCATCAGTGTTTAAAAAGTGTTGTGGATGTGTTTCAAATTGTGTAGTTTGTCCTCAGTCGCAACAATATTAATAAAGTTTGCTTAATTCAAATATATTTCATAATTAGAAAGCTTAAAATTGAGAAGTTGCTGTCACCAGTGCTTTGTTTGGCTCATTCATATCTCTGCTTTTTGAATTATATAGACACCATATGCAGCTCGAGTGTATTGTGCCAGATTGGGAAGGAGAGTTAGGAAAGTATTCTGCTGTGGTGCCTGGTAAATTGGTATCTCTTGCTTGATGTTTTAGATCTGTAGCACTTCGATTATGGCGCAGTAAGCTCATTGCTTGTTTTTTTCTCCGTTTCATTACATGTACAGCTTTGTATAATTCATTTGTCTCAGCAGTTCTTCAACTATTTCTTTTAAGGACATCTGCACATAGTAGAGAAAGTGTTTTGCTTTGATCTGAAGCTAGGATAAGGCCATTTTCTTACATCTCAATAGCGTTAAGACAGAGCCGTTACATGAATACAGGAAAAAGCATTAGCAAGTTCACTAAAAGTTTTTGTACTTAACATTTTGTGTATGAAGTGTTGCCTTTTGCCACTATGACAGTACAATTCCTTGCATATTATGCAGTACAACTATTTGGTCTTTATTCTGAATAGCTCTAAAATTATCAAATTTTGCTTATTGGCCCTCTATAATTTACTCTAGGACTGCAAAGACCTAGCTTGAACGATTTGATGGGACATCCTTGTATGATGAAAAAGATTAGAAATGGAGTATTGAAAATGATAGCATGCTAATTGTGGATGTAAAAACAATCGTTTCCTTTTATCGTGGACAGAATATGAGGGATGGGCTGTATGTACTTTTAAAAGATATAAAAGGAATTGCAGACTTTGCACAGCCTGGTTGAATTTGCCCTTATGCTTTCCAATAAATAACTCGATTGTATATTTGTTTGGTAGTAAATCGCAGCTTGTAGAAAAATATTATTAATGCAAAATAATTAACGTGTTCACCATTAAAAAGCATAACGAAATGTGTTTTAGCATGTGTAAGCAGAAGATGATTGGAGATTAAACACAAGAAGGCGATAGGGGTGTTAGCACTGTGATCGGTCCACTTACTGTGGATCTATGGTATAACATCACAACTGCAGGAGGCACTGAATACAAATAGGTTGATATGTGTTTCCATGGTTATCTTTCCGTCTTCCATCCATCCTATGCTACCCAAAGTCATTGTCGGCAAAATTTAATTTTAAATGCAGGAATTACTTCTTTGAGCATAGAACACCATTTGCTTGCAGCATGAATTAGCAAAAGGGGCACAGGCTATGAATATAGAGAAAACAATGTTGATAACTGCATTTTTTTATTGAATGGTGCAAATGAAGAATAAAAGGATTGTGGAGAAAAAGACAGCTCACTGCCTTTAGATGTCTTATACTTGTATTCCACATGATGCATCTGTCCTTTCAGCTGTGACAGCATCACACTTTGCATTGTACTTGTGTGTGTGTGTTAGGCATGTTGCTCCAAGTGTTGACCTTTACCACTTGTGGCAGAGAGCGGCACATCCTTCCCAACACGGCATCAGTGTGGCATACAAACTTGTAGGTTAAAAATTCTCAAACAGCTTGAAGACTGCAGTTCAATGTACGATGCTTCAGCCACTATGGCCATGAGGGGCACAAGCTAGCACTCCTAAAGTGAGGAGAGTTAACCTCGGCCTGCTGAATTGCAAACTTTTTTTTCGTACTGTGGATGCTATGAGTGTAAATCTTTAAAGCATCCCTGAATGAAATGTTTTCTGGCAATAGTGCAATGTATTTCGTTTATGCAGGAGATGCTGTTGTGCCTGGGCTGAATTTTGGGGCGAAGTCATGTAAGGATGACATGGCAGCTTAATTCTTTACACAGGTGAGTAAAGAAGTTTTCGAATTGCGAGTAAAAATGTTTTTCTAGATTGTTGCTGTGAAACGTGTCAGAAAGAAAATATGATGTGAGAAACTGACAAATGCGAAGTGTTAACTGAATTTATTAAGTGAAATTCTTTTTAGCAGCTGCTGTTAACTCAAAAACCACACTGCAGGCACCTTCAAAAAGTAGCATATTGCAAGCTGCAGCCTTACACCTTTAGCTAAACATAAACTCTGGTCAAAATGCAACTTTTTAAAGTAGATTCATGTCCTCTCTCATACATTTTTCTTCAACCTATGCCGTATTCGAACCAAGCGGTCACCCAACATTCCTAAGGTAGTATTTTGATGAATGGTTCGGGTTGTGTACGATTTTAAAGGTTTGAATAAAAGTTTACGTTAGAAAGCAATTTACTGCACTTTCTAAGTTGTATTGTATACGCTCTTTCCCGGGTGTTTGCACCTTATATAACTGCTTAGCCATTGCAGAAAAGGCATATTCTTGAATGTACCTTTAATAATAAAGTAGCGGGTATGTAGCGTTCTCGACAGACAGGAGCAGGTCTAAAAATACGGATGAAATGAGAGCACAGAAAAGTTCTATTGCACTCGCTGACCATATACTGGTCTGTTATTATGACAAATATATATTATCAAAATGCTCAGTGGGGTAGCCTCATATATGCAGGAATAGTATTCACACACAAAAGTCAGGCTTGCAAAAAATACATCTGATTATAGTAGGCGTAGGTAAGAATGCTATTAACTTGTGAATTGATGAACAGGGAGATCCTTCAATTTTGCTACTTCGCGACCTTCAGTTGTCTCCGGTCATTTTGGTTACTGCCTATATGCTAGTATTCGCTTCACAATATCCCAGCACTCAGGCTCACTGCAGCACAGCTTGCAATGTTTAAGTTGATCAACTGCTTGTTTTTTGCTTAGGAAGCCTCACTGTAACATTTGTTTTTATAGCCTGCATGTGATTTTCTTTTAACACTAGATAAATTAGTACTGATGTTTGTTATTGTATATAACATTTGCTCGTTTAGTCATGTATCTGCATGGCAGCCAAGTGGCGCAGTGATGCTGAGGTGTAGCATTCAGTTTGGATGACTTGTTTTAACATCACAAAACTGATTCTGTGTGGTTAAAGCTACTGTATTCACTCATTGGACTATGTCCTCCAATTTATGAGAAAATCTTACCAAGTGAGGCACTGCGGGTGTCACATAACGCTTTTGCTTTCTGCATCTTAATTGTTTCTTTGACTGGTAGTATTCGTGCTTTACAATTGCATATGGGCAAAACTGAAGAATGTTTGAGAATGTTTATTTTATGATTTGCGACTTTACTGATCATTCAGGTTCTCATAATCTTGCTTCGGTGTTTTTTATGATCAAAACAAATACTTTAGCCCAATTATGGCTGTTTATAGGGCATGTACGCTAATGAATATTTCAGTTATGAGCTGCAAACTGGTTGGTGTCTTTCAGCGGTGAAACTATTTTTATATGGGTTAGGCAGCCTGAGAAGTTTCTTTTAACCTTATGAACATTTGTTTTTCCCTGCTACTACTATAGTGTGCTCTCCTTTTCTAGGGGAGCCTGATCACAAACCATGGAGAGAGGCTGTACGAAGCTTGGATGCACTACTTCAAGTTTTGGAGAGGAACAGGAGGCAGCATTTGTGGCAGTGGGATCCGGTAACTACATGTTTGTAAAATGAAGTTCTTGGGAGTACAGGAACGGTTTTTGTGTGGCGATTGTGATGGCTAGTGGTGACTGTGGCATAGTCATGTTTCACTGAGAAGGTCAACAACACTTCCTGTGTTAGAGCCTTGAACTTTCTTTGAAACATTAATAACAATAGTTTGGTGTGTCCTGATAAGAATGAACACAACTTCCCAGTCATTATTCCCAATTTTGATGAAATGTACTCTAGGCACAGGTTTCAGACCCATAACAATAATTTCAAAGTTAGTAGCAGAAAAGAAATGTTTGTTCGCTTGAAGAAAACAAATTTTGACCTCAAATATTTTTCCTGCCAATTTCAGAGTTTGAGAACATGAAGCGCACCCTGCAGAAAATAAGAAAAAGAAACATTGAATGTCTTGGCCACAATATTTTTTCCAATCAAAGAACCAGTGAAATTCAAAATTCTGACGTATTTTGTTTCTCTTTTCTGTTGAACGGTGTTTGAGAGAAAAAAGGAACAGCATGGTTTATGGCATAAAATGCCCGATTTCAGAAATTTGTTGCCGTATACATCTTTAGCTGAGGATAATAAAACGCTGTACATATTGACTTTTATATTTGCACTTTCTTCTAATATAATTTTCTGGTTTCTGCAGTTGCTTTTATTCTTCCAATTGTGCTAAACTTGTGTGGTTTACAAAAAAACGCTGAGGTTTGAAAATACTCTCTAAAGACCATTTTTAATTTTTTTTATTTTTAGGAATGTGTTATTCAAGTCACGGACATTCTCTACCATTCTGTGTAAACAACAATGGGTTATTCGAGTTGCTAACAAGACATAATGAATAAAATACGACCACCTCAGCCTAGCTGCCGTGCCATTGTTTATTCATGTGCTGATAAGTCGATGCAAGTTGCTCAAAATAATTGCGTGTAATGTACTCGGAACGCGCTGTTCATAAACAAAAAAATATGTAGCCAGGTTGCATAGTGCAGCAAGCTCTGTCTTGTGATCAGCCGCGTGGAAAACTTGAGGCAATCTGTAGTGTTTGCCACTCAAGGCTGCAGGCGCTTGCATTACATCACTGCCGCTTCATTTGCAGGTAAGCTCGACTGCTGTGTGAGACCAAAGCTCAGGGGGCAAATGAGATAAGACATTCATCGCTGTGGATTGTAAAAACTGTTCATTGCCTACCTTTGTCTATATCATTGTTGCGGTATAGTGTTGCTTCCTCTCTTTAGATTACCTAAAAATAATTATATGCACTCATCAGCAGCAGATGGCACAGGAAGCAAGCCTGTGACTTCCATAGAAAGCCATCATACATGCTTACGCTGGTCAAACAACTGAAGCTGGTGTTCTGGTTGTCGTGCGAGCAGACATGATATTCAACACAAGCTGCACATTTATTTATTTTCCACCGTCCGACATAACAGCAGAGGAAGAAATACATGTGTGCTGTGCTGAATGCACTCGGTGCTAAGTTACTGACACAATTTTAATTGCGTAATATTGACCTTGTTGGCAATTCACAGCTTTTACTTTTGACAGTGATACATTATTCATCTCGGAGCGTTGTTTTGATGCGTAAGCGACCTCGTCTGTAATCTAGGTGTCGCTGATCAAATTTTTGCAACTTTGCCAAATGGCTGATCAGATGACAAAGCTTGCTCAAGCACCATGCAACCTGGCTGCGCATTCGTTGCTTTGGATTAGCTGTTTAGCTCTCTAGAACTAACAGACAATAATACCAAGGAAAGTATAGGCGATGTTATTTGTAGTAACTATGATATAAATTTCAAGAAAGTAAAGTGGACGATAAGATAGCTTGCCGTTGCAAGGACCAAACCTGCTACTTGTATTAATTATGATAAAAATGTGAAGAAAGTAAAGCATACGAAAAGACAACTTGCCACCATCAGGACTGAACATGCAACCTCACAACATCCCCTATATTTTCTTTGGCACGATTGTTTGTTAGTTCTCATTGCGTTTGTGTCTACAAAAGCAAAAATGAGCCCTGAAAATTTGCATTCTTTTGCATCCAATTGCAGCTAATACCTAATGTGTGGTCACTAGGCTGAGTTGGTCACATTCGGTGCATTATACCTGGTTAGTAACCCAAATAATGGATTATTTTTATCCACAACAGTATACAGCATCCTCAACTTCAGTCATAGAGATCTAAAAAAAATTAAACGCCTTTTCGGAAAAAAAAACTATGTTCAAACTACGATATTTTAGTAAACCAAATAAGTTTCAGCAGGGTGTGTTCAGATAAGAACGTCGGTGCATGTCCGCCGACCCCCTTTAATTTCGCCGAAAAAAAATATTTTTTGTTTTCCGAGTCCCCAGGACCACAAAACCACTTTTGGTTTCGCGAGAAAAAATTTCACCTTCTGTGAAAAAGTTCACAAGTCTCCACGGAGCCGCCACCGCCTCTTTCGAATTTCGCGAAAATGGGATTTCGATGAGCCGCTACAAAAACAGTATTGTAGCTGTCGGTCCGAAAAATTTTCTACACATACTACGGATAGTGTTTGTTGAGAAAAAATTATTACTTTGCAGTTTTGATGTTGTTCTGTTAAGAAACAAAAATCGCGAAATCGACACAAAGCTCAATAATGCTCACATTTAAGATTTTTTTCCTCCGCAAGTATAAACGCCAGACTTCCCAAAGTTTTCAAAAAAGATTGCCATATGTTCGGTGAAAAAGCTTGCTGAACGAAATACCTGAGAGTGGCTTCAAACGTTAGCCAGAAATGTTCAACTGAGGACATGTCTCTCAAAATGCAATATTTTGAAGATCATTTAAAAAAAAAACACCATCTTTGATTTTCTTTAAACTCTCCAGAATTAAAGCCAAGCACGTGTTCTAACTGAATCTGTAAAAACATGTTGCATTATTTTTGTGGGGTCGGAACTACGAAGCACCTAAAAGTGGCCAAATTGACGTATAGTGAGTAACCACAACATTGAGCGAGCATGGAGCAATAGTTGCCATTATCGTTATTTTTAGGTCGCGAATGTCTTCTGTGGATTGACGGATTCTCAGGAATAAAACAGGAACAGTTGGTTTTGAAGGGGAAATTGTTTCAACATTTTTTTTACGCAAATCACAAAAACTTCTACACGGGTCCCAGCCACTGAGCATGCCGCGATAATGAGTCGCACTCTTCGCAGGAATCGCTTTCAAAATTTTTCGCGCATGTGAGCCTGCGTGCGCCTCATAAAGGAGGTGGCTGGAGAGAATCCACCGCTGGATATTTATCGCTTCCCATAGCACGTCGGTAATGTGATAAGGCAGACGGTGCGTGTCGGCACAAGCGGCGCTTCTGCAGCACGACTGCGCTCACCCGCCTCCCCTAAAAAAAAAAGAAAGAACATAAACAAGAAACAGCTCAACTCGCGTAAGAAGGGTCGAAGTAATAAGAGAACGTCGGCTTTCACTTCCGTTCGCCGTCGACAACCCGGCAGTCCTCTGTTGGTCAACGAACGTGAGTACGCGTGCGCGTATTACACTCCCCTGATATTGATGGCGACGTTGTGGAGCTTCGAGCGACCGTTTTGCGCTGACTACCTAAGGAGCCATACGAAGAAGATTGCCTACAAGCGGGACTTTCGATGTGTGAAAGATTTGAATGTCGCCTTACTAAGGAAGCGCATGCCAGAAAAAAGCCTCATCCTTCAGAGAAACCGACATTTTGTGCCAGAGCTGTTTCAACCGCTTGAAACAGATCGCCGTAGAGTCTCCAGATGCATCTCGGTCTGACGCGAATTTTGTTCCCGAACAAATTGCTGTCGAAGAGCTAAACGTACTCATTAAGACAATCGACGTGACAACCCTGAAAATTCCGGCGAAAGTGAAAGCACAATGCGGAGTATCTTACAATGTCACGGAATGCCACTTTTTCGACCCCTCGTCATGCTTTAACGCGCGCCGCACCCAACCCGCTGACCGGCGCACCGTCTTGTACGTCAGGGACTTGTTTTTCGTAGAGCCGCGAAGAGCAGCGGAAGGGAGTGTCGCTGCCGAAGTTGGCTCTTTGTTCAGTACCGCGGCGACTGCAGGTATACGGAAATCCGCAGTGAGCCCCGAACTTTTGGCTGCAAAACGCTCGGCATAAGAATGGAGGCAAGATGCGTTCCCCACGGTAGGAGCTGCCCGTGCATGAGCCGCCTACGCAGTCACCGTAAACGGGTTGTCGCGCTTGATGAGGGGAGAACCCTCCCCTAATTAAAAAGGGGCGTCATAAATATTTTGAAGGCGGACTTTGCGACAATGAAACGCGCATGATTGGACCCATGTCGATGGCCCCCTTTTCCCCCCAGGAAGAGAGTGAGGGGACACGAAGGGGATTTAAGCGCAGGAGATCGCCCTGCTAATCAGTCTAGCTGCTTGACAAGCATGGAGTAGAAGTAGATCGACGAGTATCTCTCCTAGAAGTTTTTAGTGTGTGCTTTGTATCGGCTGGCCACCTAAACTTAGCCGTTCGCCTAGTTGAGACACGTCTGCAACATAGGCATCGGGACTTCAATCTCAGGTTAGCTCAACCTGCCTGAGATCTCCTTCAAGCGCTAACTCCCGGAAACATCGGCGTTGCAACTCGGACCCACCGAATTCGGAGTCGTGCCAGATATCTCCGGGACTTCTCGCATCCGATCGTCGTGGACGCAACGCTGCCGGTCATCACACGTATGCTTCACCTGTTTATATCATCGAACTTTCACGTCCTTATTCTTAATCTTATTCCATTGTTTTTAGCGTTAATTGATCTTGTGTAATTTTGTAAACCCATTGTTTAAGTATTTGAATATTAGTTATTTTTAAGCGTTGTATTTAGAGTGCTCGTGCCGCAATAGCTATATTAAAGCTGTTGTTCGCTGTTTTGTCCAAACACTTCTCTGATCTCTTCACTGTTTCTACTTGCGTACGGAACGGCCGAACCCAGCTGTCATTCCCGTCGCCGGCCGCGCTAGGCGACGCTTGAGTGACAGCAAAACCGTAACAAAACTGGCGTCCGCGACAGGACGTTCCGCACAATAGTGGGGCAGTGAATGGTGAACGAGAAGCGTGCCGACGGTTTGGCGGTAGATCCGGGCAGTTGAAGCTACGGCGCCTAGTTGAATGATCTCCATGAGAAGTGTGAGCATGCTGTTCTGGTTAGTGGCTGTATAGCGACAGTTCACAGTATTGAGGGAATGGATTTTGATAAGTTTATCGGGTACGGCAAACAGTTCGGCCTTGAGGGCCCCGAACTAATAGAATGGGCCAAGGAGCAGCAGGAACAGGCCAGAGCTTTAGCCAGAGAGGAGCGGGCGCAGGCCAGAGAGGAACGAGAGAAAGAAATCGCACATCGAAAGAGGATGCAAGCCTTAGACGAAGAGATTGAAAGTTTGAAGCGGCAAATCGAGGCAGAGGAGCAGAGGGATCAGCCGTCGACAAGTGTAGCTCACGCTGTCAGTGAAATCGCGCCTGAGAAAGACACACACTCTTCCGATGGTGCGGAGGTAGAGCTAGAAGAGAGAGATACCGTGGCCGATATGGAGACGGAAACGGAAAGCGTTCCGGAGGACCTTCCGTGTGAGACTGAGGCTGGTCCCAGTCACCCTATTAGGGTCAGCGAGGAGCTGGAGACTTGCCTAGCGCCCCAACACGGGCATGACCTTCCGGAGGTCGAAAGAGAAGAGGACGAAGATGGCGCGAAGATTGGCAAGGACGCAGAGCGTCAGGAGCTCAGCGTTATCATCAAGGAGGGCCCAGCTTTCGATTTGCTGAAGGATGGCACAGATGAGTCGGCCCGACATTGCGACAAAGCGGAGCAATCGGAGGACCTAAGCGGTGAAGAAGATGTGGCACAAGCACGCTTGAACCGTGACGCCACCGAGGTCGCAACACGAGGCGAGGTTCAAGGCAACGATGGAAAGGTCGGTCGCAAGCGTCGCCGCAAGAGAAGGAAGCGAACGCGTGCCGCACAGCGAAGGGTTGAGGCAGGTGGTACACCGCAGCGTGAAGCAAGAAGCGTCGGCCATCGGCCAGATCAAGAAGACGCCCTTTGTGGCGTAGAGAGGCGCACTGCACCGAGGAACCGGGTACCACATGTTCCACTGCGTAAGACACGCGAGAAGATGAAAGCTGCACCGCGGCCTGCGACCAAGCGACAAGTTCGCAAGTTCCTCGGGTTGACCGGGTACTATCGGGGACTTTTCCCGAATTACGCGGAAGTTAGCGCTCCTGTCACTGAAATAACCCGAAGGGGCAGAGCAAACTCGGTCAAATGGACCGCAGCGCACGACGAGGCTCTTCGAAGTCTCAAACGACATGTCGCCGCGGCGCGAATTACTTAAGCCGGAAGATCAATGAGAACTTTTTTTGGCCTCGGGGGCATGATATTGTTTTTTTTCTTCATCGTTCCTGTTTTCTTTTCGTGTTTCATTGTTCAGAAGAGTGTAGTTTGAGTTGAATGTACCTTGGCCTGGAGCACTAGTTCTTATTGTGGTGCGCATGAAATTATTTCGTGGCCGCAGGGAAGCGCACTAGATAGTTTTTTTTTCTTTTTCCCTTGTCAGTTTTTTCTTTCCATAGTATGCATTCCCGAAGTGTATTTGGTCTAAAGGAATGTGCGACGATTTATTTTTCTTGTTTGTATGAAGAACTGAAAAGTGGTGCAATGGAAGCATGGTGCTCTGATATTTGAAGTTGTTCTTACGTTGATGTACACAGCGTATATGTTGTGAATGAGAAGGACAGTCCTTATTTTTCACTTGTTTGTTGTGTTTTGTTTTGGGGGGTCGAAGAAATTGTCCCTCCGTGCGTGAAAATGTTATGGATAACATTCCGAAAGTGGGGGGGCAATGTCACGGAATGCCACTTTTTTCGACCCCTCGTCATGCTTTAACGCGCGCCGCACCCAACCCGCTGACCGGCGCACCGTCTTGTACGTCAGGGACTTGTTTTTCGTAGAGCCGCGAAGAGCAGCGGAAGGGAGTGTCGCTGCCGAAGTTGGCTCTTTGTTCAGTACCGCGGCGACTGCAGGTATACGGAAATCCGCAGTGAGCCCCCGAACTTTTTGGCTGCAAAACGCTCGGCATAAGAATGGAGGCAAGATGCGTTCCCACGGTAGGAGCTGCCCGTGCATGAGCCGCCTACGCAGTCACCGTAAACGGGTTGTCGCGCTTGATGAGGGGAGAACCCTCCCCTAATTAAAAAGGGGCGTCATAAATATTTTGAAGGCGGACTTTTGCGACAATGAAACGCGCATGATTGGACCCATGTCGATGGCCCCTTTTCCCCCAGGAAGAGAGTGAGGGGACACGAAGGGGATTTAAGCGCAGGAGATCGCCCTGCTAATCAGTCTAGCTGCTTGACAAGCATGGAGTAGAAGTAGATCGGACGAGTATCTCTCCTAGAAGTTTTTAGTGTGTGCTTTGTATCGGCTGGCCACCTAAACTTAGCCGTCCGCCTAGTTGAGACACGTCTGCAACATAGGCATCGGGACTTCAATCTCAGGTTAGCTCAACCTGCCTGAGA
>JALIZH010027265.1:0-20272 GCA_030522465.1 Rhipicephalus appendiculatus
CGATGATGTGGGATCCATTTACTCAAATTAACATTCATAAAGTCGAAAAAATACAAAGAAGAGCCGTTCGCTTCATATATAACAGTTACGGAAGAACCTCGGTAAATGAACTGTTAGTCAGAGCTAACTTACCTCCACTTTCAGAAAGAAACCGCATATCCCGAATAAAATATTTATATCAAATTATTAATGGGCATTACAAGATAGATATTGGAAAAATTATTTCATTTTCTTCACGTTACGCCACTAGACAACGCCATGATCGTACAATAACTCCCTTCCGTACCCGCAATAACTGCTTTAAATATTCCTTTTTTCCCAGAACTGTGCAGGATTGGAATAGTTTAAATAATCTTCAAGTCACAACACAATCTTTCACATCCTTTGCCGCTAGTCTGGAAAAACAGAGAAAATAATTTTACTTGTGAGATAGCTTTGTTTTCTTTTTCTTCAAATGAGAGTGATGTGCCATCGGTAATATTTTGTTACGTTTGTTTACGTTGTAAAATGCAAGTGATAGTTATTTGTTTCCTTAGTGTTATATGGCTGCCTACTATGTGAAATGTGATAAGTTCCATCTGTTTGCCTGGTGTTATATGCTGATATTTACGTCTTTTTGTACCCACCTGCTAAAATCCCTCCAGGGGATTGCAGTACCAATAAATAAATAAATAAATAAATAAATAAATAAATAAATAAATGTAGCTTCACGAGCCTTCAGCCGCCGCCTCCATGTTGTAAATGCGGCCACCAAAAAAAAAAAAAAAAAAAGAAAAAAGAAAAAAAAAGAAAACAGTAACGAAAAGAAAGAAAGGGGGGGGGGAGAGATCAGGTGAGGTTCTTCTACGTGCACCTAAATATATATGCACACGAACCACCGGCCGACCAGAAAAAAAAAAAGAAGAAAAAACAAGGAACGGTCTTTTGTGTTACGCACGCAAAAAAAATTCGGAAGAGTCAGCCTATGTACCATACCAGCTCCGCTGTAAGAATTTCGCTTGAAGTGCGAGAGACAAAGCTATGTCTTCTAGCGCGGTAGCATACTAGCACTTACGGCGTTTGAGCTTAAGAGAGCTATGCTGTAATGTAGCTGCCCTAGTACTTTCGTAGTTGCGTGGGAATGATTAAAAAAGCACACCTACGTGTTGTCATACTTCGCGACAACTTGGAACACGCCGTTCGCCAAGCTTGCATGCAACCTAGATGAACTATTCCGCGCTAGCAGCCTCTGTTGCCCAAATCGGCTTTTAAACGACCACTAAAGTTTGCATGCAAAAGCAAGGAGTAACTTTTAATAACGTACCTGAACTTCTTTGTAGCTACAGCAAGGCGTAGATGCACGTTGACTGCGTGCTTATAACGTGTCTCAAATAGGTAACAACGTGCCAACACGGTTGATGTCGTGACTGAAATGACTGAAATCGCACGCTGTGCCAGGCAGACGAGCGCCGCTCGACTCATGGGGAAAGATCGCCATCTCGCGCCGCCTTCAGGAGGCGACAAAATTACACTTCTCCGCTGGGCGACGCGCCGAATGGAACGGCCGTAGCAACGGCGCGCCGCCCGCTAATCTCGGAGGACATGAGTAAGTCATGGCCTCCGAGATTGCACACCGGCGGGCGAGGCCATGAGTTAGTGAAGGGGAAATCGGCCAAAAAATGTGATATCTGATGAAAAAAAGCTAGTAAACCAAAAGGACTCCCGGTTCCATACAGCAACAGCTTATTTGAACATTCTGATAAAATCGCAATGTTGCGCTAGAACTCGCGTGGCTTCCCAGAGTGTTTATTATTTTGCAATGGGGCCCCATATGTTTCTAATGGGCCACACGCTTTGTAGTCCTTTTTAACCAGCTTTTATCGTCAGATATGATTTTTTTTCTCGCCTACTTCCCATTTAGTTATGGCGGGACGTTGTTGCTGCCGCCGAAAGATGGTGCCACGTACAGATGTGCCCCCAAATCCAGGGAAGTAGAGTAGAGAGGTGGGAGAGTTGGAAATGATACACTCTAAAAATTTAAGCGCGAACAGGACGGAACACACGAAGAGGACACAAATATGAGCGCTGTCTATAAACTGAAGTTCATTGAAAGGAAATTTGCACACCCGCCCGAAAACCAACGTAAGCGTGCGCAGAAAGTCACGTGACATCAAAGAATTCGTTGAGCTTACGTACTTCACAATCTAGTAGGCGAACGGAC
Organism: Rhipicephalus appendiculatus; assembly: GCA_030522465.1. NCBI lineage: Eukaryota > Metazoa > Arthropoda > Arachnida > Ixodida > Ixodidae > Rhipicephalus > Rhipicephalus appendiculatus. The sequence goes on from JALIZH010027265.1 coordinate 2,201, forward strand.
GGTTCTGATATACAATTATCACCCGTGTCTTTGATAAAGAACGCTTCTGCAAGTTCCAAGGAATGCCGCAGCTCTGAAATCCAGGGAATGCTGCAGCTCACTTGGTCTTTGCGCTGACTTTGTCATGACCAACGTTTATCAACGTGGTCATGACCGAGCGACGATGTCACGTGATGACATCATGTGATGTCATACGATGGTGTGATCACGTGATGATAATTTTTATTGTCACTCGTGTGGACGTCGACGGCTAACTCTCGCATTTGATGGGGCATCTAAGGCTTTCGCCTAAATAAAAGGAAGAAATGAGTATGTACGAGTAATTAGAATTCGTTAACTGATTATTCACGATATGCAAGAGCCATCTGGGATAGATCATCATCATCATCAGCCTGACTACGCGCTCTGCATGGTAAAGACCTCTCCCATGCTCCGCCAATGATTCCGGTCCTGTGCTTTCTGCTGCCACGTCATACCTCCCACATGAATACATCAATTAACCCCTGGGATAGATATGTATGCTAAAAGAAATGCTCGAGCTACGCGCTTCCGAATGTCAATCATAGTCGCGTAAGATGTTCGCGCTTATGAAAACTTCTTTCTTTATATTTTGATTCCCTTATGTGCTTAAGACATATTACGTGCCTGAGGTGGCATTTCCCAGATATGAAGCTCAGACGCCGGACGTCAGTATTCGGCAAATTTGAAATTAAAGCGATCGTGTGCATTTCAGATTCGACGTAATTAAAGTAGCTGGCTTTCTGGCATTCAGACTGTGGCATTCGGCGCGATTCCGGCTGGATAATTGTGATATGATTGCGAAAGCTTGTTTGGGCCCCACACATGCCTTCGACATTAGGCATTCACCAGCGAAAGCAGAAAACGAAGGGAAGCGTTTCCACTAGGCCTAACCTGTTTATATACGTTAGTTGTCTCTAAAGCCGCGTTCAGACTGCAGTCGCATCTGTCGTAAGTGTCGTATCGCGTAACTTCTCTAACATCCGTTTACGTAGTTTGCTACCACGTATGTTCACACTGAGCCCTTCAGTAAGGTGCGTTTTTTACGACGGGCCAATCACCGCTCGAAGGTGCGTTGCGTCCTCGCTACAATTGTTGCAGCTTAGCGAAGTTCGTTTGTTAGGCGTCGCATCTGCCCGCTAGTCCGGTCGTTGTGTGGCTTGGCCAGCCACATTGGCGTCTACGAACGCCTGTTCTGCCTTGTTCAAGCAACATGAAAGGTCGCTATACGAGTGGAAAAGAATATAAATTTTAAATTGAGCGAACACCAATGAATGGGCTACAAAGGGATCAAACTACATTATGATGGCGTCTTCAGTAACCAAATGCGTGCACGCGAGCACCAAATATTTACCTTGAAGGTTTTGCAACTCGTGAATTGTCAATGATCGCCGAGCTCCATAATTCTAACTTCCGCCTCCAACTTCGAACCACGCGTCGTTCTGCAGCTGCTTGTCGCAGGTGGTACAGTATGGGCCTTTGTCGCACTTTACGAGTAATTCATCACTGCGCAGCGAAGACGCTTCCATAGTGGTCATGATTTCTAGCCATGGACACAAAACACAATAAACACAGGCAAACCAACTGCACAGACACGCTACTGCATTGCTTTCAAGACGCGCATGAAGACGCGCAATCTGGGGAGGCCGGAAGCACCGTGAGCGGAGAGTGGAAACCGAAACTGCTTTGCCCATTGGTTGTGCCGTAACGGTCGCATCAGTAGTTGTCGTAAAAGTCGCGGGCCCGCCATCATTTACGCCCCCAAATGTTACGTACTTTACGCTGAATGGAACAACGTCTGAACAAGCTCATTACGTTGCTTGCGTTTACGCTTACGATCCTTACCGGCGACCCGTACGTAGCGTACGTAGTCTGAACAAAGCCTAACTGTAACTTACGTATGCAAGAGAATGCAACAGAAACGCCTAGTGTTTGACAATGCAGTGTCATGCGCTTGTTCCACGAAAAGGTTTAATGTCATTTGTATATAGTGGCATTCGACAGATGAAATGGCAGTAAGTACTACGCGCTACTACGCGACAGGAGATAGTGTCATTTGCAGACGATGGCAGTCGTGATGAAGCGAAGATTGGAAGAAAAAAAAAATGTCACAGCGTGTGCAAAGAAATCTTATTCATATCAAGTACTGGTAATTACCAAGTCCTTCTACCTGGCCCGCCGAACCTTCCCTCCACCCAGCGACAAGATGAACAGGACGCAGGCGGCGGCCCTAAGGCAACTGCAGAGGCCCACGTACCCCAACCCCGCACTGTGTGACAGGCTCTACCCTAATACTTACCCGACAAATCTATGCAAAGTCTGCCGTACTGAGGTTGCCACATTAACCAACATGCTCTGGGACTGCACTAAAAACCCGCAAGATGCTAGCACCGGAACCCTTCCGCCGCGGTGGGCCGCTGCTTTGCGCAACCCCAGTCTCGGCGACCAACTTTGGGCCGTCCAGCAGGCCCGCGAGGCGGCGGTGAGGCAAGGCCTCGACTAGTGTCCCTGTATATGCTACCGCAGGTAGCAGAGTTGCGCATAACTTTTCCATGCGCCGCTCGCGCCGCTATTCGGCGAGCGCCGTCACGTGGTGCAAAATGACGTCAAATGTTCAATTTCGCCGCGGCGAAGCCAACTTTACGGACACGACGGCGCGGCTCCCACGCCGATTTGTTTCCGTCAGTTTCATTGTCATTGGTTTTTCGAACAGAGAAGCAGCTGTGAATGATGGTTAATGACAAATGTTACTTTATCAGTGGTCACTAGCGTAACTGTTCGCGCAACGGTGTTTTTGCGACGGTCATCGAGCGGCTTGCTTAGGCGGCCAAAATACACCCACCTGATTGTCGACCAGGCCCGTAGCCATGAATTTTTTTTTTTTTTTTTTTTTTCGGGGGGTGGGTACTTGTTGAAGGCCTTGAATTACACCTATTTTCATTATTTATTCTCGGTAAAACACCCCCCTTTAATCCGAATTTGGGGTGGGAGGGCGGGCCCCTAGGGGCGCCTCCCCCCTGGCTACGGGCCTGTTGTTGACCATACGTGCGTTTCCGGCGAGGCTAGAAAAGGTCGTGAGCTTGCTGAAAATAATCGCACCATTTTCGTTGCAGGGTACCACGCGGTAGCAAGCGAACTTTTGAGCTGCTCGATCGTAGTATGCATGAGAAAAGTGTGGTCGTGAGATTGGCCTCCGCTGTAGTAGTCTCTGTGCACGCGAGGCCTGGCGGTTTTTGTCAGAGCCTAGCCGTATACAGCTTCACTAAATGCATTATACCTTCTGTTCACATTCGGCACCTTTGAATCAATTTAACATTTAGATCCCCCAATTCACGTTCAATTAAATCCGTCACCTTTGGTCCACTTAATTGGCCTTATGCTCACTAATTCTCACTCGGTTCACTTAACTGATATTTTGTTGCGTGTATAAGCCGCTGCTCCGCGTCCTGCATTTCCCCCGGCATTGGCCAAACGCTGTCAAATTGCTACTGTACGCGTCGTTACGCGATGCTCGAGGACCTACAGCCATATGCAGGTTCGCTGTAAAGGTGCAATCTTGCTCAGCGCGTGCGAATAAGTCTGCGGCACATCGCCCGGGCCGGAAGGTCGCGCCGTATTTGTCTCCTGCGCGAGCGACGAGCGGCTTCACTGCACAGCCGTTGAACATAATGGCGGACCTATGCGCAACTCTGCTCCCGAAGGGAGCATATACAGCAACTCTAGCCTCGACGTCCCCACGTGGGAGACCTAAGGCCCGGTCGGCGAAAGCTCTGCCGGACTAACAATAAAGTTGTTACCAACCAAATCAAGTACTGGTGAATTTTTTTTTTTTCAGGTAATGTCTATCAGACAGTTCTGACGCCATTGGTGGTACACAGGCTGCCCTTCTTTCTTGCTGACGAATCGTACTGAGCACATGGCCGACAACACTCTTGACAGTTTCGTTGGGGACGAAGTTACTCAATGTTTAGAGAACGAACAAGTTGGATAGTATACGGCAAAAAATAAAACAGTGGACTCGAAAATAAAAATATAATTATTGTTAGAACAAATTAGCTACCCTTTTTTTAAATAATTTGTTCGCGGCTCCTTGTTCGGCTGGGTACATATTGGCTGCAGGACCTTATTCGGATGAGTTCAGCAAACTCATTCACTTGCACAAGTCATTTTTGCTTAATGACATTAGATTCAAATGATATTAAACTTTCTGTAAGGACAGGGGTATCGGTTTTCTTTTGCTGCATTCTTCTTGTCCTTTTGCTTCTTGTCACTGTCCAACACCAGGTGTGCCAGACTTCCACAGCGGCGATAAAGAGCAACTACAGATACGAGAGTGGTCCGCAGGCTGGCATCTCGTTCGACAAGCAGCTGCGACGCACGCTCACGCTCGAGACGGAGAACAGCCTTCGAGAAAAGGTGAGGGATTACGGCGTAGCTTTCGCCCCCACACTTCATTTCGCAGAGTCGAGCTAATGCGAAAACCCCGTGATTATCCATTTTACTGCGAACTTAAAGGGAAACTAAAGGTAAAAAATTAGAAGAAAAGCCGGCAGATCCCACACACTGTGGGAATCGATGTAATGCGAAGCAGCCAAGAAGGAACAAATCATGCTTTACATAATTTGCATGCCATGTTTTACATGTTAGGACCTGTCATTTATGTTCGTCATACAGTCACGTCGCGCAATACCAATTTTGTTGTATATAAAAACTAGCGAACTGGACGCAAGCGCACCATGAGCGTGGCATGTGAATGGCGTTGTAGATGACATGCATGCCAAGATTTTCATTTACCACCTGCCACTTATGTTCGTTATACAGTCGCATCACTCAATACCAAATTTGGTGTATATCAAGCTAACGAAACGGCCGCGAGCGCATCATGAGCGTGGAATGCAAGTCATGTCGCTCATGACATGTCATGATTTCCATATTACCACTTGTCATTTATGTTCGGGATACAGTCATGTCCCTCAATACCAAATTTGGTGTATCTTTAGCAAACGAAACGGCCGCGAGCCCGCCATGAGCGTGGCATGCAAGTTATGTCGCACATGACAAGTCATGATTTAGTTATTACCACTTGTCATTTATGTTCGTCATACAGTCACGTCACTCAATACCAAGTTTGGTGTACATCAAGCTAACGAAACGGCCGCGAGCGCGCCAAGAGCGTGGCATGCAAGTCATGTCGCACATAACAAGTCATGATTTACATATTACCACTTGTCATTTATGTTCGTCGTACAGTCACGTCACTCAATCCCATGTTTGGTGTGTATCAAGCTAACGAAACGGCCGCGAGCGCGCCATGAGCGTAGCATGCAAGTCATGTCGCACATGACAATTCATGATTTCCATATTGCCACTTGTCATTTATGTTCGTCATACAGTCATGTCACTCAATACCAAATTTGGTGTATGTCAAGCTAACGAAACGGCCGCGAGCGCGCCATGAGCGTGGCATGCAAGTCATGTCGCGCATGACAAGTCATGATTTAAATATTACCACTTGTCATTTATGTGCGTCATACAGTCACGTCACTCAATCCCAAGTTTGGTGTATATCAAGCTAACGAAACGGCCGCGAGCGCGCCATGAGCGTGGCATGCAAGTCATGTCGCGCATGACAAGTCATGATTTAAATATTACCACTTGTCATTTATGTGCGTCATACAGTCACGTCACTCAATCCCAAGTTTGGTGTATATCAAGCTAACGAAACGGCCGCGAGCGCGCCATGAGCGTAGCATGCAAGTCATGTCGCACATGACAAGTCATGATTTCCATATTACCACTTGTCATTTATGTTCGTCATAGAGTCACGCCACTCAATCCCAAGTTTGGTGTATATCAAGCTAACGAAACGGCCGCGAGCCCGCCATGAGCGTGGCATGCAAGTCATGTCGCACATGACAAGTCATGACTTCCATATTACCACTTGTCATTTATGTTCGTCATACAGTCACGTCACTCAATCCGAAGTTTGGTGTATATCAAGCTAACGAAACGGCCGCGAGCGCGCCATAAGCATGGCATGTAAATCATACTTTTCATGACAAGTTAGTCATGATTTTCATGATATGACCAGACATTTATGTTCGTCATATGGTCATGTTATTCCATACCAAATTTGGCATAAATCCCATTAACGATACGGCCAGGAGAGCACAAAGTCGTAGGCGGCTAGATAGATAGCTCGATAGATAGATAGATAGATAGATAGATAGATAGATAGATAGATAGATAGATAGATAGATAGATAGATAGATAGATAGATAGATAGATAGATAGATAGATACGCTCAAAGTCGCCGAAGTTCGCTAAGAAATGCTTCGCATTTAATATGAAGTCGACGTGGACTGTTAGCGTTCCGGAAACGTCGTAGTGCTTGTTCCGTGCCAAGGAGGTCCTTAGTTCGAACGAAAATAATGTCGTAGTTACCCGCGTAACGTTAGCGCAATTCAAACCGTCCGCCTCCGATATCGGCCTTCTGACGTAGCACGCGCTGATTGCGTAAACAGCGCAGAAGGGAGACAAATAGAAGGGGTCTGACGGGGACGCTGCACTGCCCGACAGCCGGCGCAGCGGGCAAGAAGGTTTATCGCAGCAGAGCCCGGCGAAAATGGAACTTGCGTCGTTCTCAAGAGCATATAACGTCAAGTTCTTTTTTGTTTTTTAAAGCGAAGCTCCTTAGGCTCGCACGATGTCCGTTGTCGTCGTCGTCGTCGTAGGTCCCCGTCGGAAGAGCTGCGGCGCCGCTCCGAAACCCTTTCTCAGCAAGCGTATTGATCAGGGTCATGACGTCGGGCGCAGAACCGTTCATAGAGCGCACGCAGCGCACATACCGACCACGCACTGGTGTTGCACTGAGGCGGCGCCGCTCCAAAACCCATCTCCGAGCAAGCGCACGACGTCATGCGCAGAACCGTTCGCAGAGCGCACGCAGCGCGCATACCGACCACGCGCAGGTATTGCGCCGGCGCCGCGCCGCTCGTACCTAGAGCGCGCATACAAGCCGTGTACAGCGCGCTGCATTGCTCGCAAGCAGCTCGTATTTAGACCGTGCAGCGCTAGCGCATTATGGCGCTACACTTAGTAAAATAAAATGACGCAGACTGCCTTCCAAGCAGCTTCACTTCGTGGATCTGCAGTAATGTTTTTTGGATACATCGGACATAAATGCGAAGATTTCATTTTATTGCGCTTGTAATCTAATGAAATACTTTTTTTTTTGCCTTGAATAGTTTGAGTACCTGTAGTTAATTGTACAGAGGTTCTACTGCGTCATCCGGACTGTGTTCCATAGTGTGCCACAGGTGGCGCAAATCATGTCCTACATTTACCTTGATGCCTCGATCACTAAAGGGCTGATGCGGATAATATGGAGGTTTTGGACGTTCTCAAAAATCCACCTTTCACTTTGGTATCAAATGTTATTAGCATTTATATATATATATATATATATATATATATATATATATATATATATATATATATATATATATATATATATATATATATATATATATATATATATACTCACAGCGCCATCAGAGGAATATACGGTGAGGGGGGTCAACACAATTTAAGCGGGTTTATACATCACATTTAAACAGTAGAAAAACAAAAGGTAGGCGCAATAATAACTAAATTACATACACAAGTAGTATGCAGTAAAAAAATATAATGGGAAGTAATAAAGCACTAACAAGGCATAAAATGTATCATTTTGTATCTTACAGTGGCAGGTAATCTATTTCACTGTCGTATTGTTCTTGGGAAAACCGACATTCTGAAGGATTATATACTGTATGGTCTGTTTAACGCCATCCCCGAGATCGTTCCCACAAATACGGTTAGCGACTCGTATGAAATCATGATTCGTTTTATTGCGCTAGCAATTATATGCACACTCTCGGTCGGCATTTGCTGTCGCTGTCATGCTCCGCATAAACTCCAAATCGATAACATCGCCACGCGCATCATATATTCCAGGAGCTAGTAAAAGCGCGGGAGCGTTGGGGGGCGAGCGTGGCTGAAGCAGATTTGAAAAGAGCCGGTCATCTCCGTCGCACTAAGGGCACATGCGACATCATCATCCCGCTTGCGGGGTCCGGCATCGATGGTGGATAGTAAATCTGAGAGGAAGCGCCCCGCGAAGGAGTGTGAAGGGACCACTAGGAAAATGGGGGCTGCGTCGCTCGAGCGGCAACAACGAAGTTTGCTCACAAGGGCGCGGTCGCGAGCGCTATCTCGACAGACATTAGGAGATGGCTGGTGAACCTGTTGTGCTCTCAACGCTTCGCGTTTAGAGGACAGCACGAAAGCCGCTTTGGTCACCTGAGAGGCCATATGCCCGTAAACCAGCGCTTTGTTGATGTACGCGAGATCCGAAAAAGAGTTAACTGCCAGCTTTACTTCTTAAAACATTCCAATTCGTTGCATCGCAATCATTGTTTCGCCCTTTGAAGCAAAAATGTGATTTTTTAAGAACTGCTAAAATCAATGACATTAGATTGATATTGAAGAGTTCGATTAACGCATAGTAAACTTTTTGTTTCGCAGAAGCAACTCAGGGACAAAGAATAAAAAACACAACACGTGGTCGCTATGTTGAGATCTGCGCCAATTTTATATTTTACAACGAGTTACCAACAAGACTGCGCGTTCACCGTGGTCAAGTGCGAATAATTCCTTGGTTTCACACGCCCTCCTACCTTCCTTTCTACAGCTGTGCGATCTGAAGCGGGATATAGTGGGTATCGAGTTCAGCATCGCCGTGTATGACGTGGACTTCGACGCCGCGGGACCGGCCTGCTCCTCCCTGACCATCCTCGGGTCCTACCGCCGCTTGCAGATGATCCACAAGCTACGAAATTTCTTCAGGGACCGCTTCAGGCACCAATCACAACACGCGCAGTGCTTAGCGATATCGGTCTGAATGTGACGTCAACGAATGCGTCACCGGAGCTTCGCCCTTTCACACCGAGAGACGTTTGTAGGGGACATTACGTTTTTTATAAGTTGTATGTGACGCCACGCGCCGTTCGCCAATGCGTGAGCTTCATATCTTACACGCGGTACAACGCAAATGACACGTAATTCTTGGCTGTATGCGCTAATATATTTCTATGATTATTTTATCAACAGCTCTTTAGTTGCCACTTGTTCGATTATAGGTTCAACCATGGAGAATGGCATTTGCGCAAGAAACTCGCCCAACGCTCTGTTCTTCAACCATGGCCTCCGAGATTGCGCGCCCACAGGTTTCTCTCCGGCCGTCTTAATCGCCCGGAGGGAGCGTAATTTCCGAGATGGGCGTGGCAGACTTCTCTTCCGCACCGCGGCGCTCGCCACCGAGGTATCGGGAGAGCCGCCGCGCTTTTGGTGCGGCTTGGATGAAGCAAGGAAAAAATGCTGTTGCGCTACTATATGACCGTCCACTGACTTGGAAATGACATCTTAATGTGTACAGTAGTAACGATCGTGTTAGAAACCACACAAAAACATAGATGTGCATGTTGCATGGTATGCGCACTGGGGTGACATCGAAAAAGATATCTCAGTTGCGCAGAGCGCCAGCGCCCCGCATCTACGAAAGGTAACCGCTCAAACGTTCAGTTGAAGCAGCATATTTGCGTTACAAGGACATAAGGTCGAGGGCGCCCTGAAAGGGAACGCTAACTGAACCGACCAAATTCGGTACTCGGCATGAGTCATGCTCTTTTCTCGCGATGACCAGCCACGGCGGTGGTTATGGTGCTGGACGGCTCACTCGAAGGTCACGGATCAAATTCCGGCCGCGGCGGTCGCATTTTCGATGGAGGCGAAAATGCTTGAGGCCCGTACTTAGATTCGGCTGCACGTTCAAGAACCCCAGCTGGTCAAATTTGGGAGCCTTCCACATACGGCGTCCCTCATAATCATGTCGTGGATTTTGGACGTTAAACCCAAACAATTAGATTGTATCATATTAATATTTTTCTCGCCGGGTCTGGCACGGCCAGACAGACCTGCGGTGAAGGCGAAAGTTTGTGCTCGCGTAGCTTTTCAGCCTCTCTAGAAGAATGCTTTGCGCTCTCCTGATGGCTTCCTGTGTTTCCCTTTCAAGCTAATTTCCGTCGGGCCGCAGAAGCGAGGGGTAGCGTCACCTGCGCGACGCTTTGGATGCAGTCGAGACTCCAGGAAACGAAGATGATATTTATATTTCTATTGTGTCACCAGAACGTAGGGAAAATACGGACCATGAGGAAGGCGACGATGAAAAACTCGGGCACTCTCACCACGAACGACGCGCGTATAAATTTTGGCGCGCAACTACGTGCAGATGAAGAGGTAATGCATGTCTTCAAAACGGTGGACCCAGAGAAGTAGTTTGACCAAAGTCACGATAAAAAATTTCCTGCGCGTATACGCACGCCTCTACGGGTATTTCGCTCGCTCTCTGCTCACGAAGCGGTCGGTGCTGGGAAGTGTTTCGAACTCCTTTCTCTCTCTATATATATATATGTATGTATGTATGTATGTATGTATGTATGTATGTATGTATGTATGTATGTATGTATGTATGTATGTATGTATGTATGTATGTATGTATGTATGTATGTATGTATGTATGTATGTATGTATGTATGTATGTATGTATGTATGTATGCTTGCGCCACGAATGTAGACGTGGACGAAGGCGAAGCCTCAGTACTTGCACAACCGCCATAGATGTATAGAGAGGCATCTAAAACGGAGAGTGAATACTGTTTCGGGAAATATCGCCCACTAAGGACTTTATATATATATTTTTTTCGAACAAATGATGACGTTTTCTTGTCACGCAAACTAGGACACATGCAAAACAGAAGAGCGAGCGTAGTTTTGTGTAAGAAATGTTCGTGCACTTTTCACACAATCACATATAAATATATGAATCACATGTAATAAAGGAGGTGGAAGCGAAATGTGGAGTGGCCTGATCATTTAATCCCCATGCGCCCTTTTTAGTATACATGTAGTACACAGTTGCAACTTGGGAACGTATAAACATTTGATTATAAGTTTTGAATACGTCGTATTTGAATTATTCTTTCATTTTTGCCGGATTTTGAAGAACACTGCGGCAGGTTTACACGGGTCATAATAGATTAACATGAAAACGGGCTTCTTATATCGCAGAAGTTACCCATGCTTGAGTTTGTCTACCTCACAAATATCTCTGCGCGATCAAATATTAAAGCGACGTGTCGCAAAAGGAGGACCATATGATCCTCTGACGAAAATTGCCCAGCTTCCTTCCATACTCGCTTCGGGCAAAGAGGGTTGCTAGAACACCCCTTTGTTTCCCAAACCGCGTATTTCGCGCTGCGACGAAACGGACAGAAACAAAATAACGTAATACTACCGCGGACGAGAACAAATGTCATCACAGTGATCTATATTCGGAAAACTGAGCAGTTGCCGTGCTTTCCTTCGTAAACTGGGCCAGAGTAAATGCAGTAGCAGAAAAAAAAAGAAGGCTTCAGTGCATTTGGAAGATCCGTGCGCTGATTCTTCTCTTTGATGCGGAAATTCACCGGACACACGAAAAAAAGAGCTAATGTACGCGCTGAGATGTCTCGCGGTTTCCCTTCTGCCACGGCCTCCGCTGCTGCTGGACACATCTGTAAACGCGCCGTCTCGCGGTAGCCGGGCGCGCGAGGCGCGCTACATTTTTTTTTTTTTTTTTTTTTTTTTTTTTTTTTTTTGCTGGGGAGCGCGGCCAAAGGAATGACCGGAGAGAAACGTGCCAGCGCACAATCTCGAAGGCCATGGTTCAACACTTGTGCGGGCAGTGAAATAAAAGCCCCATTGCCTCTTATGCATTCCCTTAAAACAAATCTAAGGTGAAAACCATCTTCTTGTTCATTTTCTTCTGGTTTGGGTTGCTGGTTGGAGTGGACCAGCTAGCGCGCGATCTAGCTACCCGCGGCGGTGACCGGCCCTCACAGACGGGGAGTGAAGGGGGGATGCATGGATTTCAAGGATCCATTAATAATGCTCATGATAATGCTACACCCACTCTGTTCTTTCTGTTTTCATGTTACCGCCCCATTGCAATGCAGCTGCTGCCTTGCGCAGAGCGCGCCCGAATGACTCGGAAATATCTAGATAATATTAGAACCTTCCAATGCGATTGCGTGCTCGACGCGAACATTAGAGTTAGTTCTGGAGCTTACGCGACCGCTAGCGATAGCGCTGGAATCTTCGACGATACACGTGTAAAAGCCGACGCGCTTGACCACTTGCCAGTTTATCGACGGCCGACGCTCTGTTCGCCGATACCCCTATACAGCGCGCATTGCTTGCTGTAGTTTGAGTTTCCATATCCCGGCCACAAGTTCGGCCAAATAAAGAGTTTCATTTTGGACGCGCCGTATCTGCCTTCGTCAAAGTGACCACCACGTGACAATATCATTTAACGAGATCACCTCACCTCACGAACTAGGGCGCAGGGTCTTCACCCCTTCAAACCCTAAATTGAATAAAGCTCAAACGGTCCCTCTCCGACAACTACAGATGAAAAAGTGCAAAACACCAGCCGTGCTAAACAGAATCGACCCAGATCACGTGCGTTGTAATGTCGACCAGATGCTCTGGCTATGTCATTTTAAGTCGGTATCAGAATTACCGGACAAACCCTCCCGGGAGGCTGCCATGCGCAGCGCGGAGCTCAGCAAACAACTTCTGGCCGTCCAGAGGGCCCGGGACATCGCCGAGGGGCTCCAGCTTCCGGCACCTTCCTGGGTGGAGCCACCTGACTGAGCTAGTGGGGCGTCCGGTCCCGTCACCCTCTGCCACTTTTGGACCACAATAAAGTTCTCACTCACTCACTCTCCATTTTCTTTTTTCATCTGCTCAGTCGGTTGTATTGAACCCACCACCCCCGCGAAAGCTTTCTGAACCTAACGTGGCTTTGCAGCGCGTCCGCGATTGGGCGACCTTCAGCCAAGCGGCGATGCCATGTGATGATGTCATCGTGTGAAGCCACGTTATGGGACGTCATGCACACGTCACTATTTTTGGCGATCTGTGACGTTGAAGTCATCTCGTGATCTTTTGCATCACTCGTGTTGACACCGACGGTCAGCTTTAGCTTTTGATGACACATTTAAGGCAATCGCCTTAAAAGGGTCACTATACATTGTTATATGCTTCCTCCTCTACCCTCCTCCTTTGTACACCCTCACATGCCGCCTTCTCACCCTCACTTCATGTACCTACCCCTTGCTATAATGCAGTATACATGGCTATATTATGCTCATGGCCTCCGAGATTAGCAGGCGCCGCCGGCTGATCTCTGAGGCCATGCTATGCTTTACTCTAACCCCTCCTCCTTCCATCCATCTCACACTCACTGCCCTTTTCCACTTCCTTGCTCTACTATCCTATATATGGCAACCAGGCCCGTAGCCAGAAATTTTTTTTCGGGGGGGGGGGGGGGGGGGGCACCCATTGAAAACCTTGAAAACCACCTATTTTCGTTACTTATTCGCGGTAAAACACATTCGCGGTGATAAAGATACACGAGAGATTGTCAAGGCATGGTTGATTGCAAGAGAAAATGCCAATTGTGTCAGTGCGCCCTCGATTGCTTTAAGTGCTAAGGAAATCGCGTATCTGAATGATGCGGGATTGCGCGTGTGATACGGTTTTCTGGTGATGTTTGCGGTTTTCAATGCTGTATAATTACAACATGTTTTCGGAATAAAAAATTCAGTTGTGAGTAGCGCACGTCCCGTCCTCTTTCTGTGGTCCCTGTCTGTTTAGCGCTATGGCTTCAATGAACGTTACAAACCAACTAGCCCAAAAGTCTGTTCTCTTGAAAAACACCCCCCCCTCCATCCAAATTTCAGGGGGGGGGGGAGGGGGGGGCTAGCCCCCCCCCCCCCCCCTCCGGCTACGGGCCTGATGGCAACGCTATGCTGCATTTTTCTTTGTCTCTCTGTTTTCCTCTTCCTGCGTCTCTATATCCGTGTCTCCTTCTTTCTTTCTTTCTTTCTTTCTTTCTTTCTTTCTTTCTTTCTTTCTTTCTTTCTTTCTTTCTTTCTTTCTTTCTTTCTTTCTTTCTTTCTTTCTCTGCATTCTTTTCTAGTTCTCTCGCCCATAACGATGCAATCATATAGTTCCCACATACGCCTGTTCTGCTTGCGTGCCTGCATAGCCGAGTGCTTACGACGCTCGCCTTTGGACCGTCGGTACCCAGGTTCGAATCCCGCCTCACCAAGATATTTTGTTTTATTCATTTATTCTACTGCTCCTCTCCACGTGCCTCGCTGGCGTACGTTCCTCCAATTTAAGAAATGAAAGCTGTTTATAATTTAACCCATTGAGACGCTATGTAAACACTTGTGTACACGACTTGTTTTTGCTATTTGTATCAACGGGGGGCTAAGAAAGAGCAAGATATTTCCAGCTTTGGGTGAAATGAACCTCCTGCATAATAAATCTGCCTTCATTTAACTTCATTTTGCAGTGCACTGCTGCATATGATCACTTTGCTGAAGGCAGTACCACTTTGGACGAGTCGTTCGACGTGCCGCTTCCAGGGATCCGCGTGAAAAGTACAATTTTTCTTTGCTCAAAATGGACATAACCAAACATGAGTTTGCACTATATTTCTAGCATGAGATTTCATTTTATTATGCCACAATAAAGCAAAAATAACTTCAGGATCAATAGATATTTATTACATCTTAATTAGGATTTGTTACTGAAACACACAAAGTAACATATTGTGACATTATTTTTGTTGCAATAGACTATTGAATGCCTCGAAGTAACGTTGTGTCGATTTGACACATTTTCAGGCTGTTCATAGGTGGCGTCTGAAAGGGTTAAATAGAACGAGGTAGAGCACTGTGTAAAGGCCATGACTATAGCCTGCTACACCGTTAGAAAAATGATAAGCTTTTCCCGCAGGCATCTCCCAACTACTGGCAAATAATTTACCCAAATTCTCCTTCCAATATTATCGGTTGATTTCGGTGACGCTGATCACTTGTGAATGCTTAAGATCGTACTATTCTGCCACAGATACACAGGTTTGTGTCGCTGGCATAAGATCAAGAACTAGAGCGTCACGTCAAACTTGATGAAATATCCTGACTTCAGTATTCAGCGGAAACAAAATTATGTAAACCAAGAGCGTCGTATGTTTCCCCATATGTTTCGTATTTGCGTCAGGAGAGCGAAAGCACATGTGTTCCGAAGAAAAAACCAGACGGCACGACGTTCTTCGCAGTGCTCAACGACAGCGGACCACAGTTTTCCGAGCGAGCTGGTACTTACTCTTTGGTTGTAGCCATCGATTTTCTCACTATAATACCAACTGGGAAATCTGGCGCCACCATCTATGCGAATTCCTTTAGGGGTGCCGTTGCCGCGATAGGAATGAGGGTATATGTGTCTGCGAGACTTGTATTGGCTGGTGTTGAGTGAGGCTTTGACTAAAACCGGATACGACTGAGCAAATAAAGCTTCTCTAAAACAAAGCTTTTGGAAACGGATCTCATTCTCACGTATTATATTCCAGAATAAAAGTCCACTCACCTGCATGGCATAACCAAGCGGTGAAAGAAAGAAACAAGATGACAAACAGTGGCAGAGTGAACCCTTGCCTTGTTGTCTGCCTTCCAAGTTGAGCGGCCGTTCGTTACTTTTTACGCATCGTAAAATTGTACATCGACGCAGATGTTCCCAAAGTTAAATAAAACTCCTTTCTGTGCGATGCTAAAATACAAATAGCTTACTACGTGCTTCTTCAGTTCGAGATCAACTATTTTGACGCAAGGAACGCGTTCAAGCCAGACGCATCTTCAAGCTGTCCGGGCCCTTTCTGAACCATGAGAATCCGAGCCAAGTCCGAATCTCAAGTATCCCGGCATTCCCATGCGTCCAACAGCTCGCAGCGCCAGTTTTACCTTTAGGTAAGTGTAGGAAACTGTATGGTTAAAACCAACAAGGGAGAGCTGTTTACAGTGGAACCTCGGTGATACGATAGCTCATACGAATTTCGGGGTGATACGAATTTTTCTTTGGTCCTGGTGAAGGTCCATTCGCCTGCAATGTAATGAAGTACGGTTGTTACGAACCAATTTTCACCCCGCGACGTTTGATACGAACGTATGCTACCACCCAGGTACGAAGAGGTGTTGTCCCCACTGTCGCGGAAGATGCGCCAAGCACGTGCGATCGCGGCATCGCAAGCGCGGGCATGCGCGCCGCACCGCCAAATCGCCAGAATCGTGGTGTCAGCATGCCTGATTTTTGAGGTCGCACTTGTAAGGGCGTGGCTGTAAATCTCCCAAAAGACATCCCCAACCCCTCTGCGATAACAAAATCATAACATAGGACCGCGGTTCTCAAATTTTGTGGCCTTGATCTATCGCGTCAAAGCGCTTCTTTCGTTACTTTCGACGCAGTACTCCGATGTCATGCGAAAAAGCATACTAAAATTTTGAAGGCACAACTGCTATCGCGGGTCACGACGCACCTTGTTCATTAATTAGACACACGCGTACGGGCCGTATATTTACGGGTGCTGGTATGATTGCCGACATCTAAAAACTTAACTGAAAATCATTCAGAGTTCTTCCTGACGTTGCTGCGGTCCTGAAAAAACAGTAAATGAAAATGTACGCCAGCTTTCTTTTGCCGCATGCTAATTTTCCATGCTTTCGGGTGATGCGAATATTTTTGTTGGTCCCGTGAGATTCGTATCACCGAGGTTTCACTGTATTGGCATCGAGATCGAAGAGACTCGGCACCTAGCGGCGAGGGGATGAAACCCCGTAGAGTGAAATAGCTTCTTGAGTTGTCTGCTGGCGACTACGTCTTTGCATGTGTGCGAATGTGATGCACGTCCTCAAAGGGTGGCTTATTCCGTTGTGTAAGCCCAGTTTCAAATGCTTGTACGGAAGCCTACACGATATACGCAAGGTTTTCGCCTTCCCAGGCTTATCTGCACTCTGATAAGTGAGTGCATGCACATGTTGGTTTGGCGCTAGATGTGATCGGCGTATCGTCCATTCGCCAAGATCGTTTCAATGTGGGTGCCGCTTTGTCGTTCAAGCACGTCACATGGTGGACTTGGCGTCGTCCTAAACAGAAGAAGTACTAAATATCGACGTGTGAATGCAGGATTTTAGCGACCCAGTCTCGTGAAGTGTCGGCAATTTCGAAATCATTGTGCTACCGCAAAGCATGAACTAGCGTCTGCAAAGGCCGGTTAGAATTACAAAAGGGAAAAAAAATTGCGGATGCGCATATGTGCAAACAGAAAAGCAGGGTGCACAAATTTGTACAACTCATTACGCTTAATACAGGCTTGTTTTTTTTTTTTTTTTTTAGCAGCCGCTCCAACAAAACGTAAATTATTGGTTCAGACGCGCGACGGCAATTCTACTGTAGTATAGGCAAAACACAGCTAAACACGTACAAATAAATAAGGAAAAAGCATCAAGCGCAGTGCGAAAACACTCACCTGCCGCCGAAGGCCAGCACAACATTCATTGGCAGATTGCGCTTATCTCACTCGTAATAGGAACGTTACGCCGGCTTCGCGCATTAATCTGGCAATGGAAAGCTTATATAGCACCATTAGGCTGCCATCAATGCACTTTATTTGCCGACATTGTGCTCAAACCGCTCATAACGAAGCGCCGCTGTGTGCATTTGTATACGCGCCGCCGACCGTCTATCCACACTATCGCCGCGGTGGTGCTGCCTCCCATAGGTCGATCTCGCCGCCACGTTACCGCAAACTTTATTGAAATATTACACGCAGCCATTAGTGATAATTTAAACACTTCATAAATTCCGCTGGTCTGACATATAATCGCTAGACGCCATACACGCTTTTAGTTGAACGTTTGGGATTCGCTCCGGTCATACCTACGTATGCTAGCGATTAGCACACAAACGCGTAGAAGGAACTGTAGTGCGCGTGCGCAGAACGATCGTGCGAGCAGCGGAACGTAGAACGCACCTCCCATTCCGCTTGTGAAGTCAATTAAGCGGAGC
>JALIZH010027267.1:0-16922 GCA_030522465.1 Rhipicephalus appendiculatus
GCCGCTGTCGAAGGCGCCTCTAGCGGCAATAAGCGCCGCATAGATGGGGTACTCGATCCCCCGCTCGATCCACGGTCCCGCGGTGACAGCGCGCGGCATTCGTGCGGGCTGTTCGCTTTGTGCCGGTTGTCTATTCCTAGGAATGACCAGCTCTAATAATAACTGCTGAGTTTTTTGGGGCAGTAACACCCATAGCACTTCTCCAGCTGTGTTTGTGTGTCTGTGTTTCTGCTTCCCTCCCTCTCTCATTCCTCTCTTCCTTACTTTTCTGTCTCCCCTTACCCCTTCCCCAGTGCAGGGTAGCCAACCAGATATTTGATTTCCGGTTAACCTCCCTGTCTTTCCGCATCCCATCTCTCTCTCTCTCTCTCCAGCTACGCCATTTTAGCAGTTTCCAATCCTAGTCTACGAGCGTCGAGCGAATAGGCGTGAACTGTCGATCAGAATCGTTCGACATGACAAAAGTAAGCTGCGGGAATAGACGGTGGGTTATTATTTTTTTTTTCGAGTGAATATTTATAAATGCTACTCTGTACTTCAGCAAGGATGGCTTTAACTGGACACCCAAGCCACAGAGCAGAATATGCAGCTAGAACTTTGTGGGAACTGCCAAGTCAAACGAAGAGGCGCACGCAGCGTACAATCCACCGACTCGATCACTTTTACAATTTTGTGACTTGTCACATTTGAGAATTTCGGGTAGACCTTTTTCATTGAAGGAAGGCCCCATGACTGCGGTCTGCTCGTCTTGGATGCGCAAGTCATTTCATTCAGGTAACCCGCAACTGCCACCACGACGTGTTTACAGCATCTTGCGACTCCGGCACGCAGTCGCAGCTGGCTGCAAGGACCTCCTTGCTTTCATAGATCTCAAAACATTACATGAATTGTAACTTAAAACAAAAGTGAGGTTCGAAACGTAAGTAACATACCTGAATTTTCACGGATCTTCACGGCGCGTTTAGTCGCGTCTGTAATGTGCACTTCCCCGTCATTGACGAGCCGCTGAGCAACACCTCTTCCACGCCGCTGTGAACATGCCCCGCTTCGAGAAGCTGTCTGCCCTTCTTTAGATTAGCTCCTCGAATGAAACCATCTACAGCACTAACTATCTGAGCCCAAATGTAATAATAATTGGCACACTTCGCAGCGCCATGGCTATTAAACGCGCCCCGGGACAAGCTCAAGCTCGACTGGACGGGTTGACAACGGCGCAGTGAACACCGTTCCATGGCTTATGCTGTCGTCTGTTTTAAGCTGCCGCCAAATCCGCTGCGGCGTTAGCCTTAGGGTGACAAGCTGTGATCGTTTAGTGAGCGAAGCGGCGAGCGCTGAACGAACTCGTCGCCGCCGTTGTCGACTTTCCTCAGCTCATGCATTTCACGCTGCCGCGTTCACCTGAGGGTGCACGAGCTCTGGGAAAAGAAAGGGGGTACTGACACAAAAACTTTGGCTTCGCGTTTTTTTTGCTGCAATGTGTTGCTGGGGTCCTGTTAGTCATAACACGGCACCTCGTTTGCTGCAGCGCGCGACAGATATTTAATTACAGGCTCCTCATTACCGACAAGTTTCAGTTTCGGTTTGAGAGAGCTCGAAAAACGACAAGCCGCCGGGTGCAACTACCACCACCTAGCGTGCGCAGCTCTCGAACACGTCAGCACACAGAACTGTGACGCGCTTCCGCATGGTCTGCATCAAGAAGTCCTTTCGAATAGGAAACGGGACAGCAGTGTCGCCAAACACAAAACTTTCAACGCGTGCGCCGCGGCCACGGACTCGCGAGCAGCCGCCAAGAAGTATAGACCGCTGGAACAAACACGGTAAAAGAAAATGGCTGCTATGACGTCATCACAACTTGTTGCAGCGTGGTCACGTGAGGGAAGTAGGGGGGGGGGGGGTCACCGAGGGTCACCTCTGATGGTGTCAGGAGCGCGGGGAGTCGATCGCTCACGCAAACTTCAAAATTAATTTAAAATACCTTCTAAGCTATATTGGCTGTTGATATTTCGCAGATGATGTACACATGTTCACGGGAATCGAACCCGCAGGCTGTCTCGGCCGCGAAATTTTGTGTCAGTACCCCTTTAAGGGTCTGTGGCTGCTGCTAACAATTTAATGTCTTTTCAATGTCAATGGAAACGAAAACGCAGCGAGCGAAGCAGGAAAGTATGACGGGGTGGGTTGCCGCCGGTTGCGTCGTCTCCTCCCATATTCCGTCAAGTTTGCTGTCGCGGCCGCTGTGGCGCTGGAGGGTGCGCGCGACCAGAGCCGTATATGCAGAGAGTCTGGCGAATGGGCGGGGCAGGTGACGTCGCGGCGCGGCGATGACGCTGGCCACGTCACTGCCACGCCTCCGCTTCGGCGCCGTCCGCCATATTTACGCTTTCTGGGCGACGGCTGCTGCAGCCTAGCGTGCTTACGCGCTGTTCGCGCGTAAACTGTAGCGCCACTAAACAAACTGTAAAGTCGAGATAGTGCAGGAACGCTGCAGTTCAACTTTGATGAAGAGTATGAACAGGATTCGATGTTCGATAACATTCAAATAATAGAAATATTTATTCTTGAAGCTGTGTACGCGGACTACCAGCCGACTACGTTCTGAGTGGAACGTGCGACGCTTTTTAACGTGATTAAAGAGCTCGTTTCGCAGAAATTTCAGTGTCTGCGTCGGTGTCACCGTCGGCTTCTTTAGTTGTGAGCGACAAAGCAGCGTTGACAGTGAGGTAGATACAATTCAAATAGATGCAATTTAAGACAGGAGCCCGAGGGCGTTGCACTTTGACCTTCCTTGCGGCACAGTGTAGGTCTCCGCCGAGAAGCGGAAGCAAGCTATAGCGTTTGCAAGGCGATAGTCTGTGCGCGCGCGTGTCTGTGTGTGTGCGCGCGTGCGTGTATGTGTTTGTGTGTGTGTGTGTGTGTGTGTGTGTGTGTGTGTGTGTGTGTGTGTGTGTGTGTGCACGCTTGCGCGCGCGTGTGTGACTGAGTGTGCACGCGAACACGTCTGTGTGTGCGCATGCATGTGTGCGCGCGCATGTGCCCGTGTCTGTATATGTGTGTGCGCTCGCACGCACAGACGCACACACACACGCCGCGCAAGCACGCGCACGCACGTGAGCGCTCGCGCGGCGTGTGCGTGAGTGTGCACGCGCACGCGTCTGTGTGTGCGCATGCATGTGTGCACACATGCATGCATTTGTGCACGCGCGTGTATGTGCACGTGTGTCTGTGTGTGCGCGCTCGCACGCACAGACGCGCACACATGCACACCCCGCGCGAGCGCCCACACACGCACATGCCGCGCGAGCACACACGCACACGTCGCGCGAGCACACACGCTGCGCGAGCACTCACGCACGCACACACGCCGCGCGAGCACATGGACACGTCGCGCGAGCGCCCACACACGCAGACGTCGCGCGAGCACACACACGCACACACACACGACGCGCGAGCACACAGACGCACACGTTGCGCGAGCGCACACACACGCACACACGTCACGCGAGCACACACGCACGCAAACACGTCGCGCGAGCACACACGCACGCACACACGCCGCGCGAGCACACAAACGCACACACGCACACGTCCCAGGATAAGTCTGCAAGCACCACGCGCGCTGCTCCGAGGGGGATGGTGGCTAGCCTCCGCCGCTCCGCGCGGCCTCGCCGCGGTCGCCAGGGAGATTGGTTGAACGTCACGAAAAGTGGGCGGCGCTGAGGCGGCGTGCGGAGAGCGGCGAGATGAAAGAATCACCAAACTCTCCCGAAGGGTATATATGGCTCTGCGCGCGACTAGAATTCCTGTATATGCTCCCTACGGGAGCAGGAGTTGCGCATAGGTCCGCCATCTTGCCTGGCTAGCAATTATAGCTATGTGGCGAAGCCGCACTTTGTTTTTCCAGGCGACTTGCTTAAGCCTGCCGCCGATCGACGAAGCGTGTCGGCGATCGCCAGTCGACATGGCTGGCGTGCCAACGACCGGCGATGAAAGAAGAAACACCTGATCTCGGGACTGTGCCACGAGAGTACAAAAGCGTTTTTTTAGTTTAGTCTATGCGATAACGCAAAGGCGTAGCGTATAGTGCCGAATAACATGCGCCGCCGCCGGCAAGTCAGGTGGCGCCAGCTATGGAGGATGAAAACAACTGACAAACACGTAATACATGTCCTTCGAGATTCGGGGAGCGCCCATATCGCCACTCGCTACGTCTACAGCATCGATTATTTCAGTATGTTTTTCGAAAACGGTGCTGAATCGACGTAAATAATTTGCTGTCGAAGCTTAAGGACATGAATCTAAAGCAAATAAATGCACCAGTTCGTAGCTAATGAGCTACAGAGTGCAAGACAGAGACTTGATAGATTCTAGGTGGACGGCAACCGCTTCGGCGGCGCGGCCATATTTTCCGGGTCAGCTTCTTCGCAATGCATGGTTGCTAGCGGCGTTTGGAAAACAGATGCGCAACTGTGCTACCTAAAGATAGCATATACAGGAATTCTACGCGCGACTTCGTAGGTTCCTAACGTAAGCACGGTGCCAATGCGGACGCTGCGCACTATTTTCTAAGGCTGAAGAACAGCGCGCGTTCTCGTGTGAGCTTCAATGAAACTTCTGTTGGGCCTGGTTGGTACACAGCTTTTAAAATGAAAACTTCAGCACAACCAGGCCGGAAGACAAAAAACAGATGAGACAAACACAGAGCCAGTGTTCGCATCATACATTCTTTTGGTCCATCCTAGTTTGCGCTGAAGTTTTCGCCTTAAATATCGAGTGAACTTGACAAAAGAGAAATCCGCAGCAAAATAGGGCTACAGTGTTCATCTTGTATCAAATTTCGCTACGTGAGGCTGGACTGGTATTATGGTAAATTAGTTTTGGTCTGCGGCTTCAGAAAGTGCAGCTCTTGCGCTTTATATTTCTGCTGATTTATTAGGCCTTAATTATTTCGGCAAGAACTCAATCGTAGACTGTCTACAAGAAGGCACACTAAACTTAGAACTTGTTAATTTATTTCCAACTCGTCTGTCTATTGAAGGCCGAGCATGTGGGAAAAACATAATGCTCTCTATTCTACAATATCGCGTGTTCGAAACCAATACATTTCGCTTTGTAAAGAAACAAATAAAGAAACAATTCATGCTATTACTTTAGCTCTATTTAGCCGCAATTTTCGCACTGAATTTGAATGCCAATGCTACTTTGGCTACTTGAAGATTGAGTTTTGGTTCCTCTTCAAATGTAACCCACGGCACCTCTGAAAGATATTTCGTTGTCTTCGCCGTAGCCCGATGCTAGTCCTTGGTTCACGGGTGCCTTGTACCTCTTAGGCTTAGTTGACGGCCTGCGCAGTGCCTCATCCATGCGCTGACATGGCAATCCGCGGATTGACAACAAAATTGGCGCCGGGTCGTTCCAGAAGAGCGACTGAGCCAGTTTCACGCGGACTCCGGGCGTGCGTCATCAGTGCAGTCAAGGGTCCTCACTCGAACGTCCACGAGCTGGACGTGCACACCTGGGACAACGAGCGTTCTAGCTCCAGAAACCATTCGCGTGCGCCAAGTTCCCCATTAAGGGGGACAAAGTATCATCATAGCGCCCTCCTCCCCACCCTCCTTGGTCGAGCCCAAAAGACAACATGCTTCAAAATGGATGAAAATATGCAAACGAAACGATGACGTGCTTCTCACAACGACCTGCCTTTCGTCACTAGCTTTCCGGGAGTAAAGATGGCAAGTAAACCGTTCTTATAATGCCACGCTAAGGGCCTTCGGCAGCTATTAAGGGCAGAAACTTGCGTGACCATAGCCCTGCTCTTTAAGCACTGACTGGCCAAGTTCTACTCACTAATGGAATGGCGAGGAAGGATTTGCGTGCTCCTTAAGTGACACGGGGGGGGGGAGGGGGGGGGCTCTCTCATACCTGTGCCACCTTCGTGTTCACGCCTATGCCTGAAACCGTGTAACCCCCTGCTCCGGTCACCTGAGCATGCTCGCTGGCAACAAGACCTACGTTTGGCGGGCCCACGTGGCCAATACCGAATCACCTTTAGCGCTCGTCAATTATTTCGCGACTTCCGCGCCTCCAGCTTCCTGTTTGTGCGCTCACGCCTCTTCGAACGTTCTCGACACGTGCTCGACGCTGTCTTCTGTACTCAGTCGCTTGGCCGGTCCGTTACACACGACAAACAAACATGGCAGCAACGCAGCAGTTGAACGTGACTGTCCGCTCCGCGCACATCAGCAACCGAGAAACCCAGCGCTTGGCGCCGGGTTTCTCGGTTGCTGATGGCGATGCAGAGAACACTTGGAGAAGGAAGTCGCGGCACGAATGTTGAGGCTTTGAAAGATCGACAATCAAGGTTTTAGGTATGAAATGCTTTTAGCTGTCGTTATTGAATGCCTTCCAGTGACCTCGAGCCAAAAGCGAGCGCCATGATCTGAGCGCTCAAACGAGACCATACGGGCACTTAAAACAACACCTTCGGGCATCACCTTAACCCTCTATTGCATGAATTATGAAAAAATGAATTGAAAAATTATTTGATCATTTTTTATCATTAACTACATGAAGAATAACATGTACAAAAATTTTCAGATTTATTGCGACTGTATTAATGAAAATAAAGGTTTGTGCCAAATATGGCACACTATGCACGTGGGCGAGCAAACTTGCTGCCATGGCTGAAAAACAAAATCTCACTGATTGCGGTCTTTTTAGCTTGATTTGTGAAATAAAGCAAAGCAATTGCTTCCTGTGTTCAGGCATAATTGAACATTTTGGTTAGTGCATCTGACTGCCGACATCTACGTGCAAGATGGCCGCTTACGCGTTTGGCTCTTCGCATGGTGCCGCCTTGCTGTACTTTCCTGCCCGAATTTCCAACCGCTGACTTGTGGTTGTGAGCGTCAGTTGTGGACAAATCGTAAAAGCTAAATATCGCCGTGCACTAGTTAGACTTCACATAATTTTTTCGTGCACCCACGCCAATAATGTAAGAAAAAATTGCCAGGTACTGCTGCTGACACTCGATATTTTCGTGAATCATCTCAAAACCTACCGCCACAACTGAAATCTGGCAAAAAGGAGCTGTGCTGCATGATCTCAGAGGATTTCTTTTTGTTTGTATTTGCACTGTGCAACAAAACATAGATGGCATCATATTGCACATTTCATCACTCACATGCATACTGTGCCAAATATGGCACATACCGATTTCCGACTATATACCGTAGTGGAAAACGGAATTGAGAAGAGCCTTAATGAGCATGAGTTCTCAAAGCCACGAGATATGCCAAAATAATTTTTTTCTTGCTTCTGCAACAAGAAAATGGTTGCAGGAAAAATATAGCAGTCACTGTTGTTCATGATCCGAGCTTGCACGTGCACCGTGAAATCTATTTCATGTCTAGATTTCATACTGCTCTAGGCAGGGCAGTGCCTTTTTTATATTTAGTACACGTAACTCTAAGGATTACTCTAACTGTGTCACATTCTCCACTGGTCCTCTTGCGCCCGCTATAAAAAATGTTAATCGGTATGTGCCAAATATGGGACGCCATGCAATAGAGGGTTAATGAGAACCAAGAGACAATCAGTTGAGGAAATTATATGGGACATTATTTGTAGTAATTATGACACAAACGTGAAGAAATAAAGTGGGCGAAAGACAGCTGGTTGATGGCAGGGACCGTACCTGCAACCTTAGAATAGCGCTTCCCAGCTACCAATTGTGTTATGGCGGCAGTCGTCCTCTCGTCCACTTTATCGGATATATCTGACCATTTAATCCTGGGATTGTTAGCGTCATTCGAGGTCGTTACGGTGCGTGTGGAAAGTTGTTTTTCTTTCTTTCCATATTTTTAGATGCGAAGCATCTTATGCTCAGGGGGCTGTGTCCGTCCCGCGTCCCGCGTCCGGTCACTTTCATGAAGTAGGGAAGCACCCACTATGCGAACCAGAACACTGTAGTACAATAAGGCCGTCAACCATCACTACAGTCACCATAGTCATAGCCGAGGGCACAGAGTGGCTGTTTAGCAATGACTAGACATGTGGTGGGTGCAAGCAAAGAATAACACGCACTACCGGTGGTGTCTGTCGCCCACGTTGACTCCATTCCTTGTTCTTGCTTGCATGTGCTTGCGGAGGCTTTGTCCGTCCCTCCTTCCCGCGTCCCACACCACCTCTCTCCTCTCCTACCCTCCCCTCTTTCTCTCCTCTAGAAATCCTCTACTGTACGGAGCAGCGCCCGCGTCCCACGCCCCCCACAGCGCATGCGCGTCCCCTCCCCCCTCTCTTTCCTCTCCTACGGTCGCCCTCGTTCTCTCCTCTAGATATACTCTACTCTATGGAGCGGCGCGCACGACAGGTGCTCTCTTCTTTCCTACGCTCCCCCCCTTTATCTCCTGCAGAAATCCTCTACTCTAAGGAGCGGCGCCCGCGTCCCACACACCCACACGCATGCGCGTCCCCTCCTCCTCTCTCTCCTCTCCTACCGTCTTCTCCGTTCTATGCTCTAGGAATCCTCTAGTCTACGGAGCGGCGCGCACGGCAGGTGGTGCGATAGCTGCATACTCCGCTGGGGGGCGCCACAGTAGTTCCGCGGTATGAAATTGACGGAGCGCGCGCGCCTCATTCTCTCTCCTGTGCAGCGCCGCGATGAGCGCCCGGGCGCTGCCACGAAACGGGGTCGGCGACGTTTCTCCAGCTCAAGCCAGCCATCTCCCCGCTGCTTCGCATCCACACATGGTTCCCTTTAGCGGGAGATGGGAAATTCTTTAGGGGCGAAGCTCCTTAGGGCATGGGTTAGTCCCGCGTTGTGCGTCGTAGCCACCTCTAGTACTCGGAGTGCTCACTAGATGGCGATGGCGCTGCGGCGCTCGCTCCTTTTCGATGCGTAGGAATGGAGCGAGCGATATAGATGGCCACACCGCGGGTGGTGTGGCCATCTATGTCAAGCACAACACTGTAGTACAATTAGGCCGTCAACCACCACTACAGTCACTAGAGTCATGGTCGAGAACAGAGGGGCAGCTTAGCAATGGCTAGGCAGGTGGTGTCTGTCGCCCAGGTTGACTCTACTCCTTGATCTTGCTTGGATGCGCTTGCGGGGGATTAGTCCATCCCTCCTTCCCGCGTCACACAACCCCACAGCGCATGCGCGTCCCCTCCCCCCTCTCTCCCTTCTCCGACGCTCGCCCCCCTTTCTCTCCTCTAGGAATCCTCTAATGTATGGAGCGTTGCGCGCGTCTCCTCTCCTACGCTCACCCCCCTTTGCTCCTCTAGGAATCCTCTACTCTACGGAGCGGCGTCCGCGTCCCACATTCCCACAGCGCATGTGCGTCCTCTCCTCCTCTCTCTCCTCTCCTACGCTCTCTCCCCTCTTGGAATTCTCTACGGAGCCATATAAGAACCCCTATCCCTCCACTTCACCGACAATAAAGCCGTTTTAATGAAGGGGGACCGGAAGCCACGTCTAGCTACCATTTACGAATAAATAAAATTTCTTGGATATATACACACAGTGTTTGTCACCTCTTTGATGATGTCCCGTTTAATTTCTTCGCGTTCATCTGACAATTACAACAGATAACGTCCCCTATACTTTCCTTGGCTTGACTGTTGGACCTCATTAAGATAATTTCTAATGCAGCGAAATGAGCCCTTAAATTTCCTTTCTTTCGACATCTGGGCATCGTTGCAAGAACGAAGCGAGGCATTCGGGAAATCAGCCAGGAGCTAAAAAAATGCGTTATTTGGCAGTCATGCCATAATACAGAACCGAATTACATGCGCTAGTTACGGTGAAAACAAATTAAAAAAAAAATGATGCTTCAGAGTCGTTATTGTTTGTTCACAGTATTACTGAAACTGTAGCTTTTTGTAGGCTGAAATTGTTTTTTTTTTCTCACCTTCAATGGTGATGTTTCAAAAGCAGATAGGGCGACATACGCTTGCTCTTAGAAAGGCCACCTTCACACCTGTGCTCTTTTGAACGTCAGCGCTGGGCGTGGGCCGGTGCGCTGCCAGAAGTAATCGGGGAGGCTAGGTTTTCGCGGCGCTGTTTGCTGCCTCCTCCGAGACATGGCGCCACACTGCTTGCGGCGCACCGCCCTGGTGTCGCTTCGAGGCCGCATCAGGCCCCGGAGACTCTCAAGTTCCAGCGATGGCCGCAGAGGACGAAAAAATAGACCACGGCGAGTTCTATCGAAATGCGCGTATAGGGGGGACTACTGACTCCTCTTTTAGCGGTCGGATAAGTTAGTTCGGATTTTCCGTGTTAGGGGCGCTCAACGAGGCCAAATATTTCGTTTTAGAATGTGTCAAAAGATTGTAAGAAGCTTAGTTACCGTGTCATTTTGTAGGGATTGGTTTTAATGTTACTTCTAGAATTACTACAAGAACTTGATTGTTTGAGAACAAGTATTGAGATTACACTGACGCTCGAAAAGCAGCAGCCCATTGGCATCGGTTGCTTTTCGGTCGGTTAATTCATTCAAATTGGACCGCGGTCGTTTTCTGTGATCGGCATCCTGCAACTATGGTAACACATCTCCGTTTCATATCGGCTTTGATATATCAATGCCAGTTTGTGTGTCAGGCTTACCATGCCGCTACCTCAAGGCGAACGTGCCTAAAGCCTGTGAATCATGTCAGCTGGGGCGCTTCACCGACTTTATAAACGTCGGGCTGCACAGCTTCCAGCGTGAAAATTCAACGCCGGCAAATTGCTCAGAGACTACCCACGAATACGGAATAACGATGCACAACGTGCGCGTGGGCACCGGTGAGTGAAAATGCACTGCTTTGCACTTGAACATTGCCTTTTTTTTTTGCATGCGCCACGGTTTTTGTCAATTCATAAGGTTTTACGACTTGTCCTGCTGATGAGATGCACAGCTTGTGGGTTCTAATGACATTTTCTCAGAAGGGGCGGGGGCACGGGGGGGCTAAAGTCCCCCCCCCCCAGAATTTTCGCCTGCCCCCCCCCTCCACCAAGAACAAACATATTCAAAACACAAAGGCTAAATTCCCCCGCCTCCCAGCCCCCCCCCCCCTCTTCCCCCCCGAAGAAACTCACTTATCCTGGGTGTCACCCGCCCGCGCCGCCCCTGTTTCTCAGATCACTTACTGCGTTCTCACATTTGCAGATAATATCTTTACTTCTTAACTTTGCCACATAGATCACAGCATAAGTTTTACCTCTTTCTGCGCAAACGAGTCCGCTGCGAGATATGCTCTTAAATTCAATGCATGGTAAAGCCAAGTGAACTTACAGTATGTATACGCATTTGAACATTTTCATGAGCAGGGACAGTTACATTTTCATATACCGTATAGTTGATCCAGTTGGGCAATTAACTAGCCTTGTCCACTGATGGGCATCTCTAAAACAAATTCACAAACATATCGTTTTCGTGCAGTGTTCTCATATACATTCTTCTTAGACGTGAATCACAAATACATTCACTCTTCTACTATAGTAACCATGACTGCTTTTTTCTCTTTCAGCCCAACCACAGCCTCCAAGGAACTGTTCATATCAGGATAAGCTTGGATGCTTTATCTCTGAACTTACCTCAGGTCAGCGGAGAATGTGTCATCACTGAAAGTAAACTCATAGGCCAAAATCCTTGCAAGGTATGGTTGTAGACACTTTACTTATTGAACCAATTTTTGTTTAACCATTTCTGTCTTACTCTTTCTCATGACTTAGTTTTTTTTTCTTTTCAGGAAACTGGACAAAAGAGAGATCATTGGTTTCCAAGCTACCCACATCAAGTCGTAAGAAGCTCAACAGTTGCCGTAGTGACAACCCCATGGGCCACCAATATTTACGAGGCATACAAACGCAAGCCTTAGGTATACTGAAAAGCAGTGATATCGTACAGTATGTCGAAGCAGTACAAAATTGGATGTGCCAATTATTTTCTTGCTTCATGAATTGCTCAATTTAGAGGAAATGTGCACGCTTCAAATTTTTTGGATAGTGCATGTGATGGGGTGCACATACTGTACTTCGCTCTACATGTCAAACTTTGCATAGAGTATCACATATAACTAGGTAGCAAATGGGCCAGTAGTAGTGCATATTTAGCAGCACTGCTTTTTCAGTATAGATTGCTGTGAATGCGAAGACTGTTGCAAAGGAATGGCAAGAACAGCTACAGTAGTGCTGAAACGAAAAGTTACCGGTACCGCTTACTTGTTCGGAGTGACATTGTGAAGGTTCTAAAATAGGAAACTGTGTGCAAGCACTCGTCCCTTCATTAAACAATACATGTCGTGCAGTGGTCACCTGAAGATGAGTGGATTTAAGGGCACCTCAGAGTATAAGTATTGTTGGATGGCACTTCCAGGTCACTACTCTGGAATACATAATGTTTGATGATGGGCGTAGGTGAATGAAAGCATGTGCATAAGGACATTTTGGGCAGTATTCTATGGAACAGGCTGTGGAATTTGTAAAGCATCTAAAAAATTCGTTTTTTAGCTCTGTTCAGTGAACATTGCCAATACATTAATGGGATGATATGTAAACACGCACTGTCCAGAAAAGAGGGTCTATCACCGTTGCATTTGTGCAAGCAATTTGTTTTGTATGTGAAGGTGAGCCACAGACAAATAGCAAATACAGTAAAAGCTCGTTAATTCGTACTCGAAGGGGAATGTGAAATTGTTCAAATTAGTGGGCAGGCACTAGAATGAACAGACATTGTGCCACAATGCGTGGGCAGAATCCAAAGAAGCCACATCTGGGCTCTTGATCACGAACTAGGCGCTACTACACGTTTGTGGCAGGTGAATTCCTAAATTAAGTTCATGGAGCTCTAACAGCAAACAAAATGGATCAGTCTGTGATACGCCAAAAAAAAGCATCGACGTGCATTGCGAGCAGTGAGCCTTAATGTCGAAATATATGATATCTATGCTCCAAAACACGTTTATTTACATGACAGAGTTAACACAATCAAAATTAAAAGTAATCGGTAATTTGCGTTCACTTGCGTTTCTTCCATCGCGACTCCATGAGCATTGTTTGTAGCTTGCCCACGGGCTCCAGTGCAGCATCTAAAATCTCATCTGCTGAGAAATTATGCTGTTTTGTTGTTTTGCATCTCTAGTTAATTTAGTTTGGTTTGATGTTGCAACATATTGTGATCACTGTGGGCAGACCTCTGCAATGAGCGACGAAAACCAGAGGCTCCCAGTTCAAGCTAACTGTTGTTGATACCAACGCGTTCGAATTATTGGGAGATTCCCCCCTAGAAATACACAGGGCTGTGCCGGGACCAGGGCATCAGTTCGAATTAATTGTAACTTTGAATTAACTGAGTTTGAATTAATGAGCTTTTACTGTAATAATATTTGTTCACGATAACAGACCTGATGCGACATGAAGTTTTTAACAGAGCATTAATTGAGTGCACTCAATAAGTGTAATCAAAGATCATTAGAGTTGGCCAGTGTTTGTATATGTTGAAGATTTGAATGTGTACTGAAAGCTATTTCCTTGGTATTGCTGTGAGCTATGTAGCCAAAAAAAAGGCTAGTTTTGCATAATACTCATGTTAAGAGTGAGGCAGACAGTTAGGAGGTAGTGAAGAATGAAAATGTGAATTCAGCTACTGCAATCGTCCATCGTATGAGCAGTGTCTTTGACAGATATGCACCGTTGGCACCAAAAAAAAATGGACTCATTTATTTATTTGTCATTGCAAAGCATAACAATTTTACGAGGGTTATTCAAAGAGTAAGGGCTGTTTAGCAAAGGTTTTTATTGGCGGGCTTAGTTTACCGCAAACCTACTTCACTTTTCTACATAATCACCGTTAGCTTCTAAGCACTTTTCGTACCACCACACTAGTTTCTTTAGTCCCTCTACATAAAAGTTCGCTACCTGGGAATTGAACCTGTTGACAGCGGCAGTCTTCAATTTCTTGCTGTCTTCAAACCGTTGTACCCTGATCCACTGTTTCAAGTGAAAAGATAGGAAATCATCAATTGGTGCTGGGTCGGGACAGTAGGGTGGGTTATCAGTGTTCCCAACCAATACCTTGAATCTTCTCATTGGTTCTGGCTGTGGTGCGAGGACGCATGTGGTCATGGAGGAGGATGATTCCAGACGAGAGTTTGCCACGTCGTTGATTTCTTATCATACATTTTTGCTTGGTGAGCGTTTCACGATATATGTCAGCTGTAACTGTGGCCCACATTTTGTGAAATCAACCAAAAGAATGCCCTTTTCGTCCCTGAAAATGATAGCCATCATTTTCTAACTGGAGTAAACAAATTCCTTGAATTTTTTCGGTTTTTGTGAAGGGGAGTGGAACCACTGCATTGATCGTTGTTTTTTTTTTCTGATGTGGTATATGATATCCAAGTATCGTCATATGTAACAATGTGTGAAAACAAAGCATATCTGTCTTGTCGGTAGCTGTCCAAAAATGCCCGTCCACTTGACATTCTTAGGTGTTGGTCGGTAAGAATTTTTGGTACCCAGCCTAAACAAATTGTGATATCTGAGCATTTCAGCTAAAATCGTGTAAATTGTAGTGAGGCCAACAAGGGGAATTTTATCTGACAGACCACTAACTGTTAGCCGTTGATCTAATTGCAATGCCCTGTCCACTTGAATAGTTTCATTGGTCTGGATGCTTGGCCTGCCGCTCTGCTCTTTGCCGTACACATTTGTGCAGCCGTTTGTGAAGTCTCGACACCATTTTCAGACCTTTCTTTCACTCATCACTGTTGGTCCGTAAACTAGGCACAACTACCCATGAATTGGAGAAGCTGATGATTCTTTTGCATGCAAAAATCGAATTACAACGTGCAACGTCACAACAGGCGGGAGCAACGATTTTCGCAAACATTGTCATCTGCATTCCCCGACAAGCAGATGACTACTGAGCCAGAAAAATAACTTCAGTACTTTCGCGGAGAATTAGCGGATGGTGCTGTGCATATAAATCTCTACTCTGACGTGTAAATATTAAAAGGTTAGCAAACTGCCCTTACTTTATGAATAACCCTCATAAAAAAGTTAATTATACAGATTGGACAGAAATGATTACTGCCTATTTTTCCAACATTGCTAGCGTGACTTCCAGCACTTCCTAGCTGTCTAGTGTACTAATGTTCCATATGTCCCTATTGTATGTGCATATGTCATGTGCAATGTATTGCGAGTGCTGTCCACTGGTGTATCATTTCTTTTTTGCAAATGAGTGCTTTTACGAGCACCCACAGGCATCCTTTATCTCATGTGTCAGCTGATCAACAGTGGGCGAGCAAGGGTAGCTCAATTCTGTAAACTTTTCTTCCGTGACAACCTTCACAAGAATGTTCACTTGCTGAAATGTTGGATTCAGGCTAAGGCTTTCATTATTCACCAACTGTTACTCAATTGAAGTGTTTATGTCAATGCAACCTCTTCGCCTCTTTGAAACATAAACCAAGTTTGCTTTTCAACAAAATCCCGTAAATGGTGTTTTCCCAGGATAGACGAGGTTAGCACAACTGAAAGTTGAACTAGTTGTCGGAATTGGTCGTAAAAAGATCGGACGCGCAGGCACGAACACAAGGATATTACGCACAATAACGAGAACGCGTTATGTGCAGGAATATCTAGCATAACAGCGTGTTTTCACTTTTTTTTCAACGCGATGTGCCTCTCGCCAATGTTTTTGTCAAAATATTACATTGCGGCTCAGGCTAATCTTACTGACACTGCATCTTTTGAGGGCAGTTTTAATGTTCTTTGTTTATTACAACTCAAATCCTCAAACGCGCATGTGTAGTGAGAAAGACAACGGACAGCACTGTACGTACGCAAGTACTGTGCTTGGGTCGCCCAGCGTAAATATCGTTGCCTGACGCGTCGTTCCGCGTAATATAAATGGTATTCTGAACAAGCGAAGAGACAAAGTTGCTCAATTTCAGAAGGGATTTTATTAAACAGACGGCTAATACTGTTTTTTGTGTGTATTGTTCAACTCTGTGACTGACAGTGCTTCTTGTTTACATGTATACTGCTACATTCACGATTGCCAATAAACAATGTAAGCTTACTTGCTTGGCGTGTTTTTTGCCAGTTGAGGCCTCGCGGTCACCTGGCGACTTAACGGAAATATTTGTAGTAACATTAGGCTGCCGTGCGCGCGAATACTATCCCGCGACAGCGGCGAATAAACGCCCGCAACCTGCGGGCGCGCACCGCGACCACCCGCACCCGCCAGCAATGCAGCAGCCATATTGCCCCAGCGTAATGATGATGATAATTTTAGCAGCGCCATCTCTAGGTCGGATACTTTATTTCACAATGCCACCGCTACCCTTATTTGTGTTGCACTGTCAAAGGTACAGTTTCCCTTCTCTACATTATATTATAGCTGTTCTGTGGCCGCATACGCTAGACGAAGCCCGAGCTCTATCTCACATAGTGACAGGAAACAAGGGCGTCCATATGACCGAGTGTGCGGTGTAGTTTGGTGCGGTGTGTCCTTGCGAACAGGTGCATGAACGGAGCTAGCGTAATCTGCGACCAATCTACTTTGCGTTAGACATTTTATGCTTACATGTACTGTCCCTTGCGGGAGAGCTAGCCATTTTTATACCACATTATCACTCTCAATAAAGGCACTGTACGTCTCTATGGCCCACTAAGCACCAAAACGAACGGCGGATGCATCGCCATTGGACAGCGACAAGTCAGGCTAAAGCGGTGCTTTCATCAGGAAATGTCGAGGTAAAAGTGCGTTGTGAAAGACAGGATAGTCAAAGCATGGAGTAAGTCTAAATTTCACCCAAGTCCGAGACACGTTCCGACCAAAGATCGTAGTAAAATTCAAGAAATGCCTATTTTTGCTTCATGACAAATCAACGGATCACTCACTCGGGAAAAAAGACACTGACGCAAT
>JALIZH010027269.1:0-15051 GCA_030522465.1 Rhipicephalus appendiculatus
AATTCACTGTATTCTTGAAAGATCATAGCAATATATACCAAGCCACACATGCGCAACATTCTGCCACGCGTCCAATAACGACAACCTGCGACACTCAGTGCACGTGCAAATGCAAAAAGTGTTCGAAAAACTCGAGTTCCAAGTACATTGATTTTGCCTATTTTCCTTGGTGGGTTGCATCATACAAGTTCTTGATGCCAGAGGTCCGCGTGCTTAGATTTAGGTGCACGTTAAAGAATCGCAGGTGGTCGCAATTTTCGAAGCAGTGCACTACAGCCTGTCTCATAATCATACTGCGATTTTGGGTCGTATAAGCCAAGCAAATGTTATTTATTGTTTAGGGGGAGCTGTCCGTGACAACACGCACACTGCACAAAGGTGGCGTAGCCTCGGGGGTGTTTCGGGAGGGTAGACATCAACACCGCTAGAACGTTAGAAATTTTGTACGTGCATACGTATGTACCCACACATACAAACACACGCACGAACCTCCATGAAGGGGTTCAGACTACCCGCGAGATGTTCTGGATATGCCCATGACATAGAAAGTTTCGGATTCCCGAAAGGAGCGAAAACTGCTGTTTGTAATGAGCTGAAATTAAAATAATACGTTAAATTGCAATAATATATACTAATATGGGGCACTTTAATTGGATAGTGGTTGGTGCAACTGCCGCACAGAATCGAATTGCAAGTGCGTGCCAACAAAAGTGCAGGTGGCAAAGCAATGCGGTTGAGACGACGCATTCAGGCGCGATATATAACGCCAGTGGATGTGGTGTTGTCATATCTTGCAAATCTGCAAGATAACGCTCGTTACTGCAGAAAGTTGAAGTATATAAAGAACCGAACAAAACAAACGACTGCATGATCCATTTTCCTTTTTTTCGTAACTAGATCTAGAACACTCTCTGTCCATTTCTAACGAAAGCTTGTTTAATATTCATAATGGGAGTATCACTGTCGTTGAGACAGAATAGCCTTGAGAGTTTGCTAAATAGTATTGGCAGTATTTTGTCGCTTACTACGCATAAAAAATTGAAAGACACTTTGTACATTCCAAAGTCTGTTCGGCGAAAGCGTGTGGCCATTCCACTGATTATGCCATGTCTTTTTTCTTTTACACTCTCAGTGGCATAAGACACAAACCTAATGGGTGCGTGTTTTCTTCTTTAATTTTTTACCGCGAATCGCAGCGAGACGCGAGACTCATCTTCCTCCGTTCGCATGCGTTAGTATTTTCTCGCGCTTTGCGCATCGTGCAAACGCCATCCGCGTTCCAGCTCTTAAGTTGACGGACCCTTTGTAAATTGGAAAGTGTATTCCGTGAACGCCTGGGTCCATTGAGACGGCGTCGGTCAGAATGATTGCAAACTCTGGTCACAGCGACGCTACGCAAGCAAAGCGCGAGCGCTATAGAGTCCGACGCGATCGGCGTCCGTCTGCGCATCCCGGCGGCCACCTGGCTCAGTGCCAGAGCTCGGATGGACGGACGGACGGACATGGACGGATGAACGGACGGACGGACAGACGGATGGATGGACGGACGGACGGACGGACGGACGGACGAACAGACAGACAGACAGACAGACGGACGGACGGACGCCGGACGAAGGTCGGACGGACACCGGACGGACGTGCGCATGAGACATTAAAGACTTTCGCCTTAAAGATTACACCATCCACCGCTAAAGGGAACCATGTGTAGATGCGAAGCAGCGGGCGCTAACGCTTACACTGGCGGCGGCGTTGACGCTGGCGCTCATCGCAGCGTTGCACAGGAGAGAAACCTGGGGAGCGCAAAGCACGCAGTGATGGACGGTTGTTTCCTACTGGAACATCCCAATCGCTGCTGGGCAATGAGAGACAGAAGACTCGGACTGGACACAGAGACCCGCAGTTCGCTTTTAGTTAACGCGCACGCTGCGAATTTTTCATCGTTCGGCAACGCACAGGATAAATTTCCCACCGGCACCACCTTGCAGGTCAAGATCCATTGCCATATATACGGGGTGGCCAGTGAACGGTTGTGCAGCGCGAGCAGTCGGTTTTTTCAACCAAGAAACTCGCTAGCAGACGCTGCCTGCGTCGGCGTTGCGTGGCGAGAGAGGGGGGAGCGTAGGAGAGGAGAGAGGGGGGGAGGGGACGCGCATGCGCATTGGGGGTGTGGTTGCCGCGGGGGGGGGGGGGATGCCTAGAGGAGAGAGATGGGGGGAGGGAGACGCGCATGCGCAGTGAGGGTGTAGACGCCGCGGGGAGGGATGCCTAGAGGAGAGAGAGAGGGTGAAGCGTAGGAGAGGGAGGGGCAGGGGGACGCGCATCCGCAATGGGGGTGTTAGCGCCACGGGAGGGATGCCTAGAGGAGAGAGGGGGGGAGGGGACGCGCATGCGCAATGGGTGTGTAAACGCCGCGGGCGGGAGGGATACCTAGAGGAAAGACAGGGGGAAG
Organism: Rhipicephalus appendiculatus; assembly: GCA_030522465.1. Lineage (NCBI taxonomy): Eukaryota > Metazoa > Arthropoda > Arachnida > Ixodida > Ixodidae > Rhipicephalus > Rhipicephalus appendiculatus. The sequence continues at coordinate 2,450 of JALIZH010027269.1, forward strand.
CACAGCAGAGGAGGTGCGTGGGGAGGGTTTGCGCATGTGCAGTAAGGGTGGTGAGGACGCACACCACCAGCACTACCGCCGGACGGACGCCGGACGGACACCGGACGGATGGACACCGGACGGACGGACACCGGACGGACGTGAGCATGAGACATTAAAGGCTTTCGCCTTAATAGATCTTTGTTCAGGCAAACTACAGAGACGGGACTGCTCTCAAGTGTTTTGTGCGTGTGCGCGAGGCACCCCATGCGCTCATGATAAGCTTCAACATCACCGTGGAACGAAAACTCCATATTTCACAATCGGCGTCCAGATTTTAGTCATTCTGAAAATCAGTATCCAAATATTTTCAGAGACGTCACGTCAAATACCCTTATGAAATGACCCATGCAGGAAAGGATTTCTTTATTCTTTTAAAAGGCATCGTTTGGTGGCATTTTCATTCAAACTCTCAGCACCCCCCCCCTCCCCCCGGAATCTACCATCTTCACTGTCCTCCCAGCACTTGTGGGACTAAATTTCGTTTCTGCGGCCCGCTAGTTGAGGTTTGTTAGAGGCCCCTTCTATATATCTTACTTCAGAGTGTCCTGCGTGTCAACAATAGTTACTCCTTCACGGTGACACGGCTAAAATGGCAATACAAGGCACTACGCCTTCTTTTGCAGAATATTTCTTACGGTATCATGCACTCACAGCTAGATACAGGACCGCCAGTGGTCCGCAATGTTCACAACAAAGTGTCTTTTCGACTGCGAAAAGCAATTTGCGAAAAAATCCAGGATGATTTGCGGCGCAGCTAGCTCTTTTGGTCGGCGGTACATCACAATACGAAAAAATTTCGGGGGGGGGGGGGGGGGGCTGAAGCCCCATAAGCCTCCTTGTCCATTGAAGAGAACATACACGCATTACAAATATTTTGAGTACAAAGACCATCAACGCACGCACGTAACTTTCTTCGATATCTATTGATTCTTTCATCAAGTGATAGTCTTTTCCTGCTGCTACACTTCGGCAAACTGATGTGCTTGACCAAAGCAAGCAGTGTGTCGGAATGAAACGAAAACGAAAAAAAAGAACAATATTTATGAACAGAACGAAAACAGAACTCAAGCGTTATCTATTATTACATTTGGGTGTGAAACCGATTTTTTTTTATTTTTCCGTTCACGGGAAACCATTGCAATCCCGAACAGCCGACCTAGGTCATGCAACGCGGGCAGTAATGCCCGCATATCCCAAAGTACAGTATCCTTCCTGAATGCCGTCAACCGCATTAAAACCGGACACTTCGTAAAAACCTACAGCCCAACGAGAAAAGGCCGTTCTAAAAAGAATCACCCAATACTATGATATTATGCAAATAAACCTATAAATGTGTAATCACTATTAAAACAGTGTTTTAGGTGGTGCTAGTGTTTTGCTCCAGTTTAATTTGTCTAGGCTACTCCGTACGTCATTTTATCCTTATTGGATTTGATGTTAAATACATGCTTCAATCAGTTTTCTCTCCGGGCCTGTCGACGCACTGGTCCACCCTGCGACTCGCTTTTTTTTATTAACAAGGTTCTCCTCTGTGTGATGGTTACGAAGTAATTCGTAATATTTATTGTTTTTGTCCCTGCTTTCCAACGTTCTTTGTTCCACCAACTATCCACCATGTTTTTCCAACTAATCTGTTACTGTGTTTGTTGCATTTTCAAGCTGCGTCAATAATAAAACGTGTTACATACGCCACCACCTATGCTAAAGGAAGCCATGCAATCCCACTCTAAATGTGTATGATGTTAAAGCAGCTCCTTGCCTGCTTACTGAATTTTACAACGGGGAAGCTGTGGAGTACTATTGTCTAGTTTCGTTAATGTCAATACTGCAGCCAAGTGACCACTTTCGTATGGGTTCTTATTAACACGTTGGTCCAGATATCATATGAGAGTACCAGATGCGACGAGTCAATAGATGAGTAAGTGTGATGCGTAGCATTGAATTATGAGGTTTTTTTTGTTGTTGTTGAACAGGCACGCATCAGTCGAGAGTAGGAAATTTTCTATCATACGCATATCGCATCACAAAGAGAGTCTGCCCTCAGGCTGCTAAGCGCACCTAAGTGCCCAACTGATAAATAAGGATCGGGAAGTTCGTAAATTAGGTTTAGGAATTCAGTTTTAGTAGTCGGTAGCCAGTAAAATATGCACGAAAGTATACAGTGATTAACGTCTAAAAAAGCGCCGCTAGAGTATTGAGTGCTTCCACCTGCGTTTTCCGATTTTGTTCCCTGCAGGCAACACTCCTATCAACTCTGATGGTCACACCACCGGATGAAGTGACTGTGCCATCACGGTCCCTGCGCAATACGGCATAATGTGTGAGGAGGCTTGTGTATGTTGGTTTAAGGTGCGTTGCTTGAACGCATTGCACTTTCAGACCGAACACAGTGCACTTTCAGACCAACATTACCTAGCAGGTGCTATACGTGGTATAGATTATGAAAATGATCTTTGACATTCCGTAGGAATAGCTGCGTATACATTTTGAGCAATATGCTAGTGCTCTGTTTTATCAGCATCATATCATCACAAGCCTGACTACGCCAGCCGCAAAGCCAAGGCGTCTCCTATATTCCGCCAATAAACCCGGTTCTATGCTTTATATGGCCGCGTTATACCTGCCAGTTTCATAACTTCATCGGCCCATTAACCTTATATCGGTCGCTCGCATGCTTGCCTTCCGTTTCAGTTAAGCATCTTACTCTAATGACCAGCAGTTATTTTGCCGTCACGTGGTCTGCTCATGCCAATTTCTTATTCCAGGGGCGCGATTCTCGCGGTGTCCACTTAGTGGACATGTCCACTTCGGCGGAGTGCATTCAGTTACTCGAAAAAGCGGCGAGCCGTGACGTCATGGCGCTCTTGACTACGTCGACGCACCGAACCAGCCAGCACATTCCCAGCATAAAGAGAAAGAAAGTGGACGAAATGCACATTAAAAGGACACTTAAAGAAACTTCACAAGTCTAAACTTGCGCATGAACGTGTTGAGATCTTTGAAGACCGACGCAGGGAATGCGTACCGACCTTTAAAGTTCGTCAGGCGGGCGGCCGCGTTAAACCTAATTCAAGGGCTAACGTGACTAGAGTTCATGCACGGCCTCCGAGATGTGCGCCCAAAAGCGGGTCTCTGGGGGCAGCATTCGTTGCGGCGAAACGCATTCCGTCTTTCTCATTTGTGTCGAGAGTTGTGAAAGCTGCGTGGCGTCAAAATGACCTTGCGGAAGAAAGACCGGAAACAGGCGGCGCGCTGCTCGCCGAGCTTAGCCAATCAGTGGAGGCCGAAGTGGACATGTCCACTAAGTGGAGACCGCGAGAATAGCTCCCCAGATTTCATCTAAGATGTCGTAAACTCCCGAATGTTCCCTCACCAACTCAGCTCTCTTGTTGGATGTTAAGTCTACACATATTATTTTCTTTTCCATTGTTTGCTCCGTCATTTTCATGTTAAATTGAACGCTCTTCGTAAGATAAGTTACTCTTATTGTTACTCTTAAAAAAAAGAGCCGTCAGGGCAAGCCTGAAGCTTGTGATCAAAAATTCGTAAATGACATGAAACGGCAGCATACGACAACCTGGGCCCTTATGGTGCACCATACTTAAAGCTAGCAAACCTGCTTACGAACCTGCTTCTTTTACGAAGCAGGTTCGTAAAAAGAGCCTTCTGTACACAACAAAAACATTCGTAAAAAAGTGTCAAAAAATTGGGGGACCCTTAAGCTTCGCCTTTAAGAGTTGAACGCGATAGCGATATCCCGTCCCTACTGCGTACTTCAATCACTTAGTGCATACTATGTAATGGGTAGTATGCTTTAAACCAGGAGAAATTATGCGCGGCAAATGTGGGAAATGTTTTCGAACTTGCTATGCACCCACCACGTGGTGTTAATGGAATACGCGCAGTAAGGTGTGTGCCGTTTGTAATGGGTGGCTGGCTTTAAACTATGGAATCGTTATGATAGTCACATATTCTGACGCCCGATGGCAATGTACGCTTGTACCACGCAATATTCCTGGGATATTACATGTTATATTGCGACGCCTATATAAAGGACGCTTGCGTTTGCGAAGCATGGAAGTTACTTCCACTGCATTTCCAAGCAGAGGAAGTTATTTTCACAGTACATCCAAGCAGAGGCATGGCTGTGTGGTAGAACACCTGCTTGCCACGCAGACGACCCGGGTTCGATCCTTACTCGGACCCGAAAATTTTTATTATTTATTTTATTTGCATCTTTCTCGATTTTTCGGTCACGGACAAGATGATGATTTTTCGCTCACAACCAACGACGCCGACGCCGACACCAACGCCGACGCCGACGCCGGAATTTCTGCGAAACGAGCTCTTTAACGCTATCGCGTTAAAATGCCGCAGTTTGCAAAAAAAAAAAAACATGACAACGCAAAAAGTTTGTAATTCCACCTAATTGGGAGCATCAATTTCATTCAACGCCAGTACCAGCCTATGGCAGTTTTTTTTTGCTGTGAAGCAAGCATAACGAGGTGCATCGACGTCTTTGTGAAAATTGAGTAGCTGTGCGCGTACCATGGGCTTGGCAGGCACACTGAATACACTGAAGTGTAAGAGCTAGCTCATGATCTGACGTAACGTAGGCACTTGCGCTGACACAAAGGCGGTAGTTTTATCGGCGCGGAGTGCACACTACGGTGAAATGGTGCGCATGATATGTGCGCATCATAAACAGAGGTTGGAGGTGTAATCACGCCATGCTTGACTACAGCTTGCGGACTGATAGGTGTACATATTTATTTATCTATTCAAAATGCCTCACAGGCCCATTCAAGAGCCTTGAGTAAGGGGGGGCATCAGTATATAAATAGCAACGAAAACAAACAGACAAAAAGCGTGGAAGCACACAATAACAAAACAGGAAAAAAAAGAAAACAAATGTTATCAACAGCAAGGTGCAACAAAGTTATAAAATACTAAGACGCAACGAAATCAGGTTATCACGATGAGTTTCACGATTTGAAATGGGTACAATGTGATATGTAAGACCGTTTTAATGTGCTAGGGCTCAAGGTAATGGCGATGAGTTAAATGCCTATGTGTGACCATGAATGTGCATGAAGCTACATCAGTTGTGAATGCGTGGAGATATGTACAGAGGAGTATAAAGGGACAAAACGTGAAGTTTATTACTATAAGTGTCGCTATGAAACAAACAATAAAGGCCAATCACGCGGCGTTCATTCAGTGATACAAATGCGAGGTCCTGTTTTATTAGGGTGATGCTTGAATGATAGTCGTAGTTACCAGAGATGAATCTCGCTGCCCTATTCTAGATGGCTTACACCGCGTCATTGCCCTTTTATGTTACAATTCTTGATGTTTCACCTTCAGAAACCGCGATATGATTACGAGAGGCCCCGTTGAAGAGGAGATTTCGACCGCCTGGCGTTCTTTAAGGTGCACCTAAATGTAATCTCGATGAACTCCAATAGTTCGCTGCCACTAAAATTCCAGGTGCCCACGCCGGCACCTGCAATTTTGTCGCAAACACATGCAGCAGACACTGGGTTCGTATAGACTGTGCATCACCTGTCACGCATAACCGCGTACCACGGTCAAAATTATTTGCGTGTCATACGTGACTAGTTTAAAGTATTCCATCACCTAAGCCACAGTGAAGTCACGTTTTTCACGTCATGATAAGCGGATCGTATTCGTTATCCACTGAAGTCTTACTATTACAATTTTGGCAGATATACAATTAAGGAAAGGACCTCGAAAGGGCCAAGGCGTAGGCAGCTAGAAAGATACATAGAACTTCTGTAGTCTATACGGTTTGCCAAGAAATGCCTCGCATTTCATAGAGCAAACCAAATGCCTAAATTACAAACGGTAACGCACTCACAAAAGCTGCTCTCTTCCTGTGAATAATGTGCGCTCGATAATTTTCACAAACATTCCGGCCACAATACTCCTAAATACGCCATGACACCATTAACCCGCAATTTGCGGTTTTCAGCAAAAAATAGAAGTTGAGCGTCTATTCTGCCTCTACATATCTGAAAAATGGACAGAAAAAAAATCTCGAAGTAAAATAAGCCCTAGAGGTTACCAGGTCTAATCACCATCCCTCACCGACAACTGACATTTTTCAAGGCCTTGTGTGACTTCATGTCACACATAAAGCGGAGCCACCATCTTCTACCAAATTTTAAGCCGCTGAAAACCTTTCAAGTTCACGTTCATGAAGAAGAAAGGTGTAATAACTCGATTACTCATCCAGCTGACCACGGAGCAGAACTGTCCGACAGAATGCAGACGCTCGCACAGCAAGCAGCTTGTTTTAAATGTGAATGCATTTCTTAGTCGGGCTATGTCAGGCGCATCCGGCGTTGTCCGCGGCGGCGTCCGCGCGCCGGCAGGTGTTATCTCTCCGCTCTGACTCCCTCTCCCATAGCAACAGCTGCGGGCGCGCGCGCTTATCCTCGCCCCTAGCAACCGAAGCATGTGGTGCGAGAGAGTGTAGGAGAGGGTAGGTGCAGTGCTTCGCCGCTCCTTCTCTCGCCGTTCGCTCTCTCTCCCTCCCTGCGCCCCCACTCTCCCGTCCGCTCGCGCCTCCCTCTCGACCGTTCGCTGGCTGGGCGCCTCTCAAGGCGATGGCAGAAGTCGGTGTCGGCGCAAGAAATGCATTCGCATTTCCTCGCGATTCCCTTCGGGGGAGGTGTGGGCATTTTTTGACACGGTTCGCGTGTGTACCAGTATTTCCCGACTCTCAGAGAGTTCGAGTATTTTAAAAACATTCAAACATAAATGAAGTGCTCAGCCAAATGCAATAAAATTTCGCCAGCTTGTTGGCGAACGCAAAAGGTTTAAACCGTATAACATGGATTATGATGGGTCATTCCACGCCAAACGTCCCAAACATTGCGCTCGACCCTCTCGAATTGTATTGTAAAAAATTGTGAACGTTCATATCAGTGCACTATTTGCCCTCGGAAAGTATTTTTTGGAAAAAAAAAATTTTTTTGTCTATTACAGTGATTTGAATTTTGCCGTAGTGGGTGAAACCTAGGTTGCGAAAAAATGCTCTAAAAAATACAATACCTCACGGAACGCCTTCAAAATTTGCTATTTGCTTGAAAAGGAATGGGACTATCTTATTGTCACCCATTGACGACCACTACTATGTCTCACGACGTGCTTTGTGGTGAAAAAATGCTGCAATTCTGCGCCCAATTTGATTATTTTTTAAAAATTTTGCGAATATTACAGACACAATAGGACTATATCACATGGCTGGATAGTTGGCAGTAAGCGTGTCAAAAAAGTATTGAAGTCGATGACCCAGTAGTTTCGAAGTGGAAGGGGAGCAAACATTGAAAAATGTGTGAAATGTTCCATGTTCAGGCACATGTGGTGTGGTGTTGCGGTCCAAGTAAAAAATCACGCTTGGTCTCATTTTGAAGATCAAACAAAGGAGATTTATTTGTGAAAGTTTCATCGGAGTTATTTTTGTTTTAGGCGAGAAACAAAAATTTATGGTGAGCGTTCGCGGCGTGCCGGGGCGCGGGACCGTAAGTCTGCTTCACTGCGCCGCCACACTTCCTTGGGGGCCACGGAATTATAAAGGCGGCGCCCACGCGGGTGCACAAGATCGTGTGCCTCTGTGTGTTTTCACGTTTCGACGCACATTCTTCGGCTTTCCTCAGTGCCGCCGACGAAGTGTCACGGAAAACGAGAGATGGTTGGTTTAAAATATATTGTTATATAATAAAAGGGCCTAACAGACACCGGCAATACACTTATAGTTCTGTTTTTTATGGGCAGCTTGCTTGAACGTGACTCGCACCATTCGTGCCTCGGAGCCGAGTGGTGCTTCGTATTCTCTCGCTCAGATCTTCGGCAGAGGTGAACTTTGCTCCGGTGATCGCGTTGCCGAGCGAGCACGCGGCACTCGCTGTTCGTCTGTCGGCCGCATCGCTTGGCAGCGCGTAAGATAAACATTGCGAACGGTGTATCGTGTCATATTTTACACGGAGAGCCTGTACAACGGATACCGAAAGCGGAAACCGCCTTCGTCCTTTTAGTTGTTCATCGCTTTCTCTTAGTAATCGTAAGGTGATTACTAAGCTGAAGGCATCGCATGCAGCGTGGATGGCGAGAGAGCGCGTGGGGTTTATTCTTTGACTGCGCACCCACAAAGAAGGTTCTAGCTTGGAACGGGAGGCAAGAAGACGATAGTATTGGTTCTCCGAGAGCGGCCGAAATGATGGAAGGAAGGCGAGGAAGAGACCGTGCCAGTGCTTCTGCACCTGAAGTTTCTACCTCTGAAGGTAAGCATCGATAATTTTAAAGCGCTTTTATTTCTTGGTTTACGAATCAACTAGTAAGTTATGCCTCAGGTACTCGCCTTCACGGGATGTGCTTTTTTTACGCTTTAGAACTGTCATGCAAAATGAAGATTACGCTTGTCCTCATGTTTCTGGTGTAGATATATGCGTAAAAATAAGATGGAAAGCAGTGATTAATGATATTTTTAAATTTATGAAGCTGTTCATTACACTTTCTCGTGAAAATTATGTGCGCCGAACCAACTACACAAGCAGTATTTTTGGAGTAAGAATAACTTTGATGGCACTGTTCTACATATTTATTTAAGAACACGGCAGCAGGATGTTTCTATGCACATTTATGTTCCATTTCCTGTATTTCAGGAAGTCAACTGCCTGCGTGTTCACTTGGCCCTACGGATTGCCACAAGACAACGCAGTCAAAGCAACCACAGATATTTAATGTGCAAGATCTGGGTGAAAAATATCGTCGTCTCTTGAGAATGCGGTGCAAACATACGTAAGAAATTTCTACCGTATGCTCCCATCACTATACCATGTTCGTGAAACGGTACACAACTCACATGGCGTCGAAGTGGTGCTCTAACCCGTTCCTCAAGCATGGGAAAAATGTGCGTGGTACATGTATTATTACCACAACTTTGACTGACCTCCAACACACTACAGCTGCAGTGGCTACATTTCAAGATGAAGTACTAAAAGTCCCAAAACATGAACTTCCTGATGTAAAAAAGTTCACTACTTTTCAGACGGTGCATCGTCGCAGTACAAAAACAAGAAAAATTTTGTAAACTTGTGCTACCATGAAAAAGACTTTAGTTTAGCTGCAGAGTGGAACTTTTTTCGCAACCTCTCATGGTAAGAGCTTGCGATGGCGTTGGCGGCACCGTGAAGCGGCTGGCAGCCAGGGCAAGTCTTCAGAGACTCTACAAGGGACATATCCTTACACCCCATGAACTTTTTACCTGGTCAGAAAAAAATATCAAAGGTATATTTGTGCTCTGGGTGCCAGAGAGAAGGGTTGAAGAAAAAAAAGTTGAGCTCTCAGCAAGGTTTGAGTCTACAATCTCCATCAAAAGTACGCGCACGTTGCACCATTTCGTGCCATCACCACTGACCACTGTTAATGCCGGGCTCACCTCCTACTCAGCAACACAGGCATTTCAAGTGGTGAAGACCATACGTCGGCAACGGAAGTAAGAACTGCAACCTCCGCAGAGATCGAAAACAAGGCACACAACCCAAGTTCTGCGTCTGTCGTACGTTCCGACTACTAACCGGCAGCCTTTAGTGCCCTTCCGAAACCTTCTGCCAGCCATATACACTGTTTGCAAGTTTTCAGCAACGTGAAAACACACAGAGGCACACGATCTTGCGCACCCGCGTGGGCGACGCATAATTCCGTGGCCCCAAGGAAGTGTGGCGGCGCAGTGAAGCGGACTTACGGTCCCGCGCCCCGGCACGCCGCGAACGCTCACCATAAATTTTTGTTTCTCGCCTAAAACAAAAATAACTCCGATGAAACTTTCACAAATAAATCTCCTTTGTTTGATCTTCAAAATGAGACCAAGCGTGCATTTTTACTTGGACCACAACACCACACCACATGTGCCTGAACATGGAACATTTCACACATTTTTCAATGTTTGCTCCCCTTCCACTTCGAAACTACTGGGTCATCGACTTCAATACTTTTTTGACACGCTTACTGCCAACTATCCAGCCATGTGATATAGTCCTATTGTGTCTGTAATATTCGCAAAATTTTTTAAAAAATAATCAAATTGGGCGCAGAATTGCAGCATTTCTTCACCACAAAGCACGTCGTGAGACATAGTAGTGGTCGTCAATGGGTGACAATAAGATAGTCCCATTCCTTTTCAAGCAAATAGCAGATTTTGAAGGCGTTCCGTGAGGTATTGTATTTTTAGAGCATTTTTTCGCAACCTAGGTTTCACCCACTACGGCAAAATTCAAATCACTGTAATAGACAAAAAAATTTTTTTTGCAAAAAAATACTTTCCGAGGGCAAATAGTGCACTGATATGAACGTTCACAATTTTTTACAATACAATTGGAGAGGGTCGAGCGCAATGTTTGGGACGTTTGGCGTGGAATGACCCTGATCGAAAATTGCGTGTCATGCCCTCTTCTTAAGAAACCACACTGCATCAGATCTTTAAAGGAGAGCGCCCCTATATGTGGTTGGTTGCTGTCGGTTATAACTGTTTAATTTAGCAATATCAGTTTAACAGCGAACGCATCACTGGTTTTTCGTTCTTTAGGCACGTTCCTGATTGTTCCACGTGGGATTTTTCATGTGTCAATAAAATCACGTAGACTATACTTCATAATCACCAAAACGATTCACGATGAGTATTTTTTGTGGCATAATATTTCAGCCAATCTTGATTCGGGACATGGGATTAGCGAATTAGGCGAATCGATGATCGAACCCACTTGCAAACCATGAGTTTCGTGAATTCAGTCTTAGTTTATTCACATACCAGATTTTTCTGCCTTTATTACTCGTCATTCTCATTCTTCTATACACATCGCTACTGGCAATAAAAATTGAATTACCAGCATTGTGTCCTGTTCGTTCTTTCACCTGTCCTGCCACTGACGAGGTTTCACATCAAGCCATACCGAACACTTCTTTTCTTGAAACACGCAAATATCTGATGTAGAAGTATCGCTGGCGAGTGTAAAGAGCCCACATTTGCAGAGCGACCAAAGTGATTACCGAACATAATTAAGGTTAGCGTCATATACTGGATATATGTGCATTGTGAATTCTTACTTGACAGAAAACTAAAAAAAATGTAAGCTCTATAGTATTCCAGTGCCTATTCGAATACAGCGATCAGCAAGTCATCACGGCAGACATTTTTTTCAAGAACGTGAAAAAGGCTTCATACACACAGAAGTGCTTGTATAATAGCATCTAGAAACAGCCACAGTATTTGGTTAGATGTTCGTGTTGTATTTCGCGACCTTGTCTTTCAGAGCGTGCGTGGAAACACCATTAAGGTTAACAAAACAAAACACGTAACAAAACACGTTGCAAGGCTAGTTGGTGATACATTCTTACTTAAAATATTAAAATATAACCATTAAGGTTATTAAAAGCTTTTACACTTGCTTGATGACACAAGGGTACGTGGAAGCCCCATTCAGTTTATTGAAACTTCTACACATCCTTGATGGCTCAGTATCTAGGGATCAAGAGCCCGCTTATATTCAAGTAGAAAATAGCGGGTGCACGTGCCGATATTTAACGCTAGCGTGTGTTATAAGCACCAACACAACCTTCGGAATTGTATCATGTGCGGCTTGGTGACAAAACTTTACTGACATACAGAATGGCCTGCCCAAGCAACGTTTTCTAGTTGGTTACTTTGTCTTCTCAGACATCATACTAAGTTTGTTGTTTGTATAGATTTGACAGCTGATTTTGAGTGTATGGCGTCGATATTGCTGTGCCATCTATTGTTATTAGCAAAATTGATTCCGATTAACTTCGACGTGTTAGCATGCGAGAGCGTCCTTTCGTCGTAACCGTAACCGTTTAACCGTAACCTTTGCGCAAGATTACCTACAATAACACATACCCCACCTCTCCCAACAAGTTCTTCTAAGGTTCTTTTAGTCCGCCTCTTCTTCTTCATGTTATACTTCGCTCCCAGAACACATGCGCCGATTTCTCCGGCATGGCCTGGTATAAACTTGATGAATGAGAGAACAAGTACAGAGAGAAAAACAGACACACGGAAACAAAGGATATAAAGAAAGACAAATCAAGAAAGTCGTGCCGAAAAAATTGTTCACGAGGAGGGATTCCAACATCGTGTGTCCTCTGGGGGAAAACGTGAGGCGTTTGCTTTCCCACATATTTTATTTATGCTTGCTCTGACATGGACAGCCACAGATGCTGTCGTTCTTGCCGGCGTTCGTCTTCTCTCGCGCTCGGCTCGAACGTGCAAAGCAGTTGAGGCGCAACTACGTCTTCTCCGAGACTCTGCCGGCTCGCCATGGGACCACCCCCCTCTTGCGAGGCAGCCAGTTCTGCTGTTGCGAAGCGCGTTCGTCTGGTTTTCGCGGATGGATTGTCTGCGAGGACTGCGCCGAGGAAGGCCAGCTTTATGCGGTCAATGGAGAGACTGCCTTCGCGTTCATTAAGCAGAAGAACGAAATGCTTCCGGCAGCGCTTGACAACTTTAAAGGGTCCGT
>JALIZH010027271.1:0-17500 GCA_030522465.1 Rhipicephalus appendiculatus
CCGGAATATCGGGTGTGAACTGCGCAACTGCGCGCCCAGTAAACGTTGCCGCGCCGCTGAATGCGGTTGCCTTTCCCATTGAATATATCAAGTGGTCATCGTGCGCTCCGTAGCTCGCTAGCTTCGAATAGATGCTTTTATTTGCTTGACATTCATGTCCTTAAGCTTCGACAGCAAAGTATTTGTGTCGATTCGGCACTGTTTTCGATAGACTTCCTCAAATAATCGATGCTGTAGGCTTAGTGAGTGGCGCTCCCGGAATCTCGGAGGTCGTAGATTCCGTGTTTGTTAGTTGTGTTCTATCTTCCATAGATGGCGGCACTTGACGCGGTGGCCGCTACGGGACACGCTATCCGGTAATACGCCCCGCCTTGGCGTTACCGGAATGCCGGACAGACTAAAAACCTCTATTAATAATAACACGGCTATATGTAATCTGAATTAGGTTCTTTGCGTTTCCTTTTTCGAAATATCCTTTCAGGAGTGCTATGCCGTGGTGATAACCGCACGCCGTTCTCGAAACGGTAAATACCACTCTCGCGTCGATAACGTATTCAAAACACGCCAGCTGGATAATGACTATCGTTGAGTAGCAGAAGTACGCCCCGAACACGGCTTTTTGTCTGAGAGCGTATACGTAATCTCTAAATTGCGCTAAATGGCCTTTGTTTTTATGGCTGGTCAGGTCAGACAGTCGTACTCTTTCTACTTTTATAAAATCGCACATTTGTTTATTTTATGAAGCAGTGCACAAATGGTACAATAAGGCAAAAATAAAATGACCAAGAAACATGCGCTGAAAGACCATTACGCGCTTGTGTCTGCGTCGTTTTATGAGTGCGTGATTGTGCCCTTTGTGCGCTGTTGCATCAAATATTTTCTCTCACCAAGTAGCCCATCCGTAAATATTAGGAAGGTACCACTTTCAGTTTATTATTACCAAAAAGGTTCACCGACTAATTACGATACTCCCTAATACAAATTCTGAGCACAGCTTCGTGTTATGTCAACGTTGGGGCAACGTCACCAGTATTTGAAGTTTTGGTATTTCGTGCTTCTAGCCATGTAACATTCGTTACATACTGCCACAGAAAGTGCCAGAACTGGAGTGCTACGCGCATCACTGTTTATTGCAGGCGTCACAACGTATTCACTGGCGCTGGACTCTGGGTCGCGCCTCCCTGACGGGTAAAGATCGCACTCAAGCGGTCGCTCGAGAACTTACCCACCGAACTGCCCGGCATGGCGAGGCCGAGAGGCCAGATCAAGTGGGCCGTTCATTTGATCTGGCATATTAACCTACTACACCAGAGCTAGACACACCATGCAGCCGCCACCACCGTCGTTCTCGCGAGAGGAAGAGCTGACAATGCTCCAACTCCAAACGCATACCTTCCCCAACCTCCTTTCCATGCATAAATTCTACCCTGACCGCTACGCAGACTCTTGCCCGGGCTGTGGCAGCTCCCCACCAGTATTTCATACAATGGTGGACTGCGCCGCAAAATTATTTCCTCCCCTTCCCGCTATACTGCGCCCCTTCCGCACCAAATTGCTGTGGGACGATGCCCTCTGCGACGGGCCTCCCGAGGTCCAGCAGGCCTTGGTTCAACGGTCCCTGGTGGTCGCCGAGATCATCATAGGGAACCCGGACTAGGGTTCCCTTCCACATGCTTGGTTTCTATAGTTTTATTTTTAATAAAACGTTTTCTCTCTCTCTCAAGAACCAAGCGAAACACTGACAGCGCTCGAGTGCCACGCACACCTCTCTGTATATTGCAGGTGACACGAACCATGAGAAAAGCCGGCCGTCCCGTAAGGAATAGCAAAGCCAGCCGCAGTGCACGTGCCAGCCGAGCTCCGACCAAGGGGCCAGCGCGCGTGAATGAGGAAGAAAGCAGGTTGGAGGCCCGTGGGTCGTGATATAGAGGGACTCCGCGTTCGTTCTCTTTTGTCCTCGTTCGCTCCGTAGGTTACGTCAACGCGGACAACGCCAACGGCGACGCAGCTCAACGTAAGAACGGGCGCCTAAGAGCTGTGCTCTAAAATAGGACAATTCTATAAATTTTATTCAGGTTCCTATTTTCACAACAAAACGACTCTTCTTTTTTGTCTAGTGAAGCTCCCATCGACTGAACGTTGCGGCTCCAATACTTAGCATATGTAGACAACGTGACCTATACACTTTTCGCCCTGCGTTTGCAGTTTTCTTGAAGAAGTCTGTACAGTTCTTGTTCTTTCTCTTCGTTATTGAGGAATTCTTCACCAGGTGTTCGTACCATGGCTCTGCTTCTGAAATATCAAAAAAAAATTGGTGGACCCTTAAGCTTCGCCTTTAATGGGGCCCTGCAACACTTTTCCAAGTAGCCATGGAATGGATTCACTAAAGGAGCTTTTTGCCTCACGAATTCACCGCCGAAAAAAATTTTTTGGAATCCGTCCAGTACGAGTGGAGTTACAAAGATTTCTCGCACGCTGCAATTGCATTCTCTCTTCTCTCTTCCCGTCGAAAGCGCTGGAAACTAAGCAGGGAGGGATGGCACGGGGAAAGAAAATACGTCACGCGCGCCTCGTGATCTTCAGCGCTTTTCTCTTTTTTTTTCTTCGAATACGCGAATTTTCATTGCGATCGCGCGCGTACGCGTGGACAAGTCGCGGCCTCCCGCGGCGGCCTCTGTAACTACCGAGCGCGCCATGCTCAAATCAGCCAATGGCTGATACAATGAGTACGCCACGTCATTTTTGAGTACGCAACGTCATTTGTCGAGAGAAGAGAAAAGCAATTTTCAGCTGACTTTGAGAATTTATTGTGAATTCCACGCCGCGTGCTGCGCTATAATATTTGGCTCGCGTGTTCTCGAGAGCCTGGACTATCGATCGGCAGCGTTTTCTGAGCATGCTAGGAAAGTGTTGCAGGGCCCCCTTTAAGAGTTGAACGCGATAGCGATATCCTGTCCCCAGTGCGTACTTCAATCACTTAGTGCATACTATATAATGGGTAGCATGCTTTAAACCGCGAGCAATTATGAGCGGGGAATATTTTCGAACTTGCTATGCACCCACTACGTGCACCCACACGCGCAGTAACGTGTGTGCCTTTTTGTGATGGGTGGTCGGCTTTGAACCACGACGACATTATGGTATTCACATGTTATGGCACCCGATGGCAATGTACGCTTGTACCAGGCAATATTACTGCGATATTACATGTTGTATTGTGACGCCTGTATATAGGACGCGTGTGTTTGTAAAGCGTGAAAGTTTTCACTGCATTTCCAAGCAGAGGAAGTTATTTTCAATGTACTTCCAAGCTGCAACGTGGCTGCGTGGTAGAACACCTGCTTGCCACGCAGACGGCCCGGGTTCGATCCTCACTGGGACCCGGAAATTATTATTATTTATTTTATTTGCGTCTTTCTTGATTTTTCGGTCACGAACAAGATGATGGTTTTTCGCTCACAACCAACGACGCCGACGCCGGAATTTCTGCGAAACGAGGTCGTTAACGCTATCGCGTTAATATGTTTAATGTGGCCATTCTTCAACTTGAATCGTTCCTGTAATGTCTTGAAAATAGTATCAATGAATAATTTTTTACAGTGTATTTCGACACTCACGTGTACACATGTAATCTATTGTGTAAATATTAAATAAATGTGGCAAGTATTTTGCAGAATTGTAAATGCAACAGATGCTCGGTTTTTACGAAAGATAATAGCACTGCTGAAACACGCACGCACGCACGCACGCACCCACACACACACACACACACACACACACACACACACACACACACACACACACACACACACACACACACACACACACACACACACACTAGTATTACGATCTTTCAACGAAGGAACAGATTCGTTCATGGTGGCTTTATTCCAGCCGCCACTATTCCATTTTTAGGTCACACTTCGCAGTGTCGTTACGGAACAGGAGCATCTCACCATTTTCTTGAATGATTTGAATTATATTGTTGGTAGCCTATAAATTTCTACACGAAACCATAAACTCTAGAAATATTTGAAAGTTCTTGAAAAGAATACTTAATTTTGGGTGAGCGCTAATAGGTTTGCAAGCTTGACACTCTATGATTCCATTATCATGATCACTTCAGTGAAAAAACTCGCACGTATCTCCCCGTAAGGGAACCCTGAGTAGTATGCGAAGCGATCGGGATCGTTCTTACCGTAAATCAACCGTGACCTTGCCCACTCGCGCATGTAAATGAGTGACAACGCGTGAGAGCACGTTCACGATCGTATTCATCCATTGCAGAAAGAGAACTTGTGGTCTGGAACGTGCTTATTCTTCATCGTCATCAGCGTCATCATCATGACGTACAGTGCGTACCTTGAGTGTACTGTGCCGTGATGGCAGAAAAAGAATGTGTGGTGAGGAACGCGCTTACTGTTCATCGTCATCAGCGTCATCGTCATCGTCATGACGTGTAATGGTTACGTTGCATGTGCTGTGCCGTTACGGCAGCGTCATCGTAATCTGGCCACGGTAGAGAATGGGGGGACAGAGATCATTCATAAAATTTTTCGCATCTAAAAGCTAAACATAGCTAAACCACTATGCAAAGCAGTCCACGTAGGCTCTATAGCTCAAGGTTATGAGGTCTTTATAAGCTGTTGTTCTTCAACATCCATATTTGAGGCGCAACCTCTTGTGGCAGAATTATCTTCTTTTGGCGCACAACTAGGGACATTACCTGGTAGTGAGGATCTGCTTAGAACGAGGAAGTAGTAGTTCTAAGAATGGCGTACAAGTATCAATCAACCACTCTGCGTTTCCCTAAAATATGCTTCAGAGTGCTGCACTGTTATTCAGTCCGCTTCCATTGCACCATGGCAACAGAGTACAGCAATAAAACACCTGCCATTCTTCTCACTATCAGACTGCTGCAGTCACCAGCAGACAGAGATGACCTACTGCCATTGCATTGAATGAGCTAAACGAATTCATTTCGAAAGAATGCAGGACTAGCTTTACTGCTGGAACAAGAAATGTGGTAGCTCCTCTAACTAAATCCAAGCCAAGCTGAGTAACGGCGGCTTACGTCATTGTGAAAGAGGGAATACATCATTTGTATTTCATTTGTACTGCAGTACTAACACTCTTACGCTGAGTGTGAACACTAAAGCACATTGCATGACTTCAAGACGGTGCTAGGTCCATGACGACTTAATGATGCGCCCTACAAGAGATTTTTTTCAAAAATATCAGGTGGTAGCTGCAAACTTCAGAATCGTGACACGGCGAGTCGAATTAATAATGTGGAAAATCTGTCGCCTTATAAGTTATTCGTCTCTTTCGCGCAAGGCGATTGGATGGGATGAGTGAGTACGTCACAGAATTGACATGCATTATCAGGTGTGGGCAACCCGTTTCTCAATGCTGTCTATGGTTGGGTGCATGAACTACATTTCGAAGAAATTGTAGAGCGCGAATTACTCGAGTAAACTTTAGAGGCAAAAAACCGACGAAGCATTAGCTAAAAAAGGGACATACTTGCTATCCATGATGAAGCAACTGCGTACTTTGTGTACTGCGAGTAATTTTTGAACAAAAGAGGTTTGAGCGGCGTTTGTTGGTTCATTGCACGATTTCGTAGAGCCTATGAACCTTTCGTATTGTGAATATTTACTTGTTCAATTCACAGAGCTCATCCGCGCTCTTCCTTCCCGTCCTCTTTTCTGTAAAGCTCTACAACGTTGCTTGTCGTTCTCCCCTTTACGTCTCACCTTCTCAGTTACTTCTCCACCCTTTTTTCTGGGTTTGTTTACGTTCGCGTGCACAGGCCAACGTTTCTCCAGGATTTATTCGCCAGAGCAACAGACTAGAAAAAAATCAGTGAACGCTTAGCCAAACAATGCTTCACGCTAATGGGAAGCGAACGACCGACTACTCTCTAGTTGCGATTTTGTAAACGGTGGATTGGAGAAAACGTCATAATGATAAAGGTGTGACGGCTTGTAATAACGATGAATTGGCGACATCCTTTCGATGACAGTGGAAAATCCCTCTATTATTTTGGGTGTATCGGTTCTAACGAGAGAGACTACTGCTCTTCAGCGCTTCAAGGGACAAAAATATGGCACGCTTCAAAAATTTCTCAACGGGGAAGAGGCCACTGACTTTCCAACAATTCAGACTGACGTTTTTCCGCATCTACTGAAACTACACGCAATACATCCGGCGTTTTGCCGGGCATTGCGGCCGTGATGTCACGGTAGTCTGACCCCCCTACAACGTCTCGTGGGGGTGCGATCGTCAAAAAAAGCGATTTAACCAATTTTCTCGGCAAATCTCAAAACTTTCTACGGAGTATAACTCGCAAGCTAGGATCCGGGAGTGCAGTTCCCGATCCTGGATCAAGTGTGGCGGGTGGCGAAGGCCAGTGAAGCTCTGGACGCAGGACCGTGGCCATAGAAGCTCCAAAATCCCATTTAATCTTGAATAAAGTTCCATTCTCTTCTCTCTTGGCAAACATAAAATCGTGTAAAATAGGATGACAAAAGGGCGACGTGATTCGGAAGCTACATTTCGCTTGGAATCCTCAAACTACATCACTTTGAAAATGCCTCCCGTTTTAGTCAAGACTGGTCACTACCAGAAGACAAGAACCATCGGCTTGCACACGCAAAACGGTAAGATCAGGGATGGCTTCGTTTATTCCAATTACCTTTATTTTATTTCCTTTAAAAGCATTCACTAGACATCTGCTGCACTTTTACATAAACACATGAGGGAAATTTTTATTGACTACCCATATTTCATTAATATACTGATTGCATATAACTTCGTGACAAATGGTTTTTATCCCAAGAGAAAAAGTAAGTACAGCAGAGATGGGAGAGATCTTCTAAATTTCTGAGTTCCACTTACTGCTGGCTATATGAAGATGAGTTCAGAAATAAAAGTGGACGACGATAAATATCAGAAACACTGAACTAGATCAAAGTCTGATAATTTTTTTAACACGAAAGTGTTTTATGCCGGGGTCCACCAAGATTTCAGTGACGTATTTTCGTCACGGAAATGACGTCGAAAAAATACACATGATCAGAAGACAAAGAAAAATAGTTCCGTCAGCGGGATTCGAACCTATGACCTCTTGGTCCGTGACAAGTGATGCCGGGCACGCTATCCACTGCGCCACGGTCACATACCCTGTACGCTTTAAAAACACGCCTTTTATGTCCACCACTGTCCTCTCACAGTGCTCTTGCTGTGAGAGGACAGCATTCTGACCGTGCAATCCACGATTCGTTCCTTCAAAGCGTCGTTTCTACGCGTCTATCCCATTCGGCACGTATCGAATAGGAGAAGTGCAGCTTTTTCGACGCATTAACACATTGCCTGGTGGCTACGTTAGCCCAGCGTCAGCCTCGCTGATAGCATCCATCCATACCTAAGAGAGCTCTCCGACGCGCGAGTGCTTCGCGTGGCTAGAGTGTACGCTAGCGTGGCTTAACTCGGCGTTCCAAACTTACGCTCGCCCCGCGAAAAATCGCAGCCGGCCAACGGGGAAGACACGACGCGCGTTGCGTTTCCCTCTGGTCGGGCAGTGGTAACATGCCACGAGTAGGCGACCTTTACCCAATTGCGGCGTCCACTCAGCGACGCTCTTCTGATTTCTCTGATTCCGCTATCCCCGTACAACTGCCACAAGCATCTATGGGTTTGTTTAATCATTGATCATGGACGTTAGTCGTCGGGATACAGATGTACCAACCAGCGTCAACGTGGGTGCATCCACGTTAAACGGTGCTATAACTGTCAAACACCAATAGAGATTGCGCAAGCTTTCTTATATGAATGTACAGAAAACATTCAACTACTTCTGTAAGAACACGTTTCCCTTTCGTGTTATACCGATTCCTATGATGGAGGGATCAACCACGTTTTTTTCAAATATTCTACTATCCGCTACGGGAGCTTACCAGCGTTCATTGGCGTTAGGCGAACAATAGCACAGCTGTTGTAGTTATCAGTGTATAACAATGTCTCGGTGTAGTGGTATTCTGAAAAGGCAGGTGCACAGGAATTTATTAGTTGACAAGCTGGATCAATTACATTTTGTTAAATCAGAACATGGAGATTCCTACCATCTCTCGCGCATTACTTATAATAATTTATTTCTTAGAACAATAAAATGAAAATAATTAACAAAATTAGCAATCCGTCCTCCTTTGCAGCAGTAAGGAACGTGTGTGTTCAGATAACAATGAACACAACATTCGTTTTCTAGTCCAGATTTTAATTTTCTTTCACTTCATATTTTTTTTATTTCGTGCACACCTGGAAAAACAAAGAACGGTACTCTCCGTGGTCACTGTAGTTATTTACTATTGGAATTCACTATTTTGATTCCTGTTTTTTTTTTTCCTATGGATGGAATTTCGACAAAAAAAATTCGCTGACATAAATTGCCCAATGTTCCTCTAATTCAGGCATGTAATGGTGTGGCCAAGTAAAACTGAGCAAAATAAAGCCAAGTAGACATAGACATTCGAATATGGGCTTTTTGTCGTGACAATTTTAGCGGTTTTGCAAAAAGGCCTTTCAAAATATCTTTGAGCACAAATTCGAAGAAAAAATTCGTTTTCTAAGACCACCTTGTTCTTTAGGTTGGTTCTCGTAGGCTGTTAGCAATTACCTTAGTAAAAATTTCTGCATCAGCGAGCGTAAGCTCAGTGGCCTATATTTCTTGAAGTTTTTTACATCTCTTTTGTATTAATATAATGTTGCCATTCTTCCAGCTCACAGGAGCTGTTGTTGCCTTGATGCAGTGAGTATAAAGTGTAACAAGATTGTAACAAGATTCTTCAAATTGTGTTCTCCTGCCCGTTTAAACATATGGGTAGTTATTCCGTCCTACGATAACGTAATCGAGATTTTGAACATTGTGCGATGCTTCCAATGAAGCTTCACGCTTACGGTTTTATCATAGTGCCTCCCGTAATATTATACATAAATTAAAGCAGATGCGTGGAAATATGTTGTTCCCGTCATACGATTTCTACGCCTAAGTTCCTCGCTTACTTTATTTTCGCAATATGTTGCCACTATGTAGGCAGTTGAATGAATACACAACGGAAAACTTGGCGAGTTAGTACGGACCCATGCTGTAAGAGGAGTGCGAACTGTTGACGAAGACAAAGAATAAGAACAGGAAATAGGAGTTGCTTTCTCCAAATCTGTGCATACATTTGCCCCTCCTCAAATATTAGGAATAGTTAGAGAAAAGGTTTTCAACTTGCATAATACTTTCTTTTTTCACATAAGCTAAATATTTAAAACTGCAGCTTTCAATGTACATGTACAGTTTTGACCCGGTCTTGCGTGCCATTCTACCGCTACAACCTTATGAAGCTAGGCTCGTCCGAAATATGTTTTACAATATCGAAAGTAGTCAGCTCTCCTATCCTGCGTAAGTACGCTTTCATAAAAGCTTCTGCATATACGGTGAGAGTCGTTAGTATTTTAAGTGACAAATACAATTTGACAGCGCGAAAAATGACAGTGTATATTTATCAGTTCGTGGTAGAAGTGTCACGAAATCAGATACTCTACTCAAAGGTAGGTGATTCCGCTTACCTTGGAGCATAACATTCAAATTCGCTTTATCTGTTGAGTTGAACGTTCCTTCGCCATCTAAAGTTGTCCAACTGTGAAAAGTTTAGAGGCTTGTCAGTTGCGAAGGTGAAATAGTAACTAACCATTCTTAGTTAATGCCTCCTTGACAAGTAAGATTCCTTCCCTGATTGGTGCTTTCTTTTACGGGCTCGGCTTTTAACACTAAACAAACTTGGTAGTAGTTGCAGATGAGAGTGTCGTGATTGGAATCATTCGAATTACGACAGTTGAGCGGCTGTGTCTAATGGTATTCCGTTGTAATTCAGGATTAAGATGCAAATGAAGAGCGACAAGTACGAAAGTGGAGCAAGTCAAGTGCCGTCAGAAGCGAATATATATATATCGGTGGATCTGGTGCACCGAACACTTATTCCAATCTGACTAGCATGGCCCGGCCGGCCTTCATCAGGAAGTTCCCAGGGGACCACTGGGCCCTCATCGAAACGCTCAAATACAAATGTAGGCACTCCTTCCGGTCTTTTGAGCGCATATAGAGTCAAACGGTGCTACGCGAACGCTTCCACTACGAAACAGCCTGTACAACTAAGCGTGCCACATGACCTAGCCAGATTCGTGCCTTTTATATAGTATATTGTGAATGTATTGTGAATTCACATTCTCCCAGTCACTTGATGCCTTACAACGGATACGCTTAGCCACGCACGTAACGCACAGCAACCAAATGAAACGGATAAAAGGGACTGCAATGTCATCGTACAATAACTGAAAAATGCTTACGAAAGAAAACAAACACAGTTTTCCTCAAGGGCGAGGCAATGAATCTAATGGCAACAAATTGCAAGGTTATACCAAGGAAGGCTAGCACCTAACTCTTTTGGATCCGATCTAGCATAACTCTGGAATTTATGCGGGGCCTTAAGTGACTCAACGTCGCAAAGGCGAAAGTACAGCGGGGTGGACGGGAAGCCTAAGCGATGAAATGCACGATGATGCAAGGCTAGTCTAACATCGGCACAGTTTAGCACTGAAAGAACCTTTCTGTTTAACCACCTGGACGTCTCCGACCTGCTACTCACCTCCCTCTCGCGTAAGCTATGCCAGGGCTGGGCAGTATTGCAATACAACAGTATTGCGATAGGATCTCAGAGATACTTTCGAGTGTCTGTATTTCTGTGTCGAGATACATTTGAAAAATGTGTTTGCAGCTCAGTAGTGAGATACTTTTTTCGATGTATGGATAGTAATTACTATGCGGTACACGGGGCACGGGTATCATTATTTTTGTCGGAAATGAGCCGAGGCGTTTTTTAAAGGGGGGGAAGGAAGGGTTCGTTTTTTTTTTTTGCCAATGCAAGGAAAGGCTCGTCGCCGATCGGCGACATAGGAAGGGCGCCGATCGTTTCCCCTCAAGCGTAGCATAGTGCATTTCGTCGGCTTTTGCCTACAAAAGTCGCTGTCTCTCAAGGCCAGTGGAGAAGCTTAAATTTTTCGCTCGGCAAGCCATTATTTTGTCACCTTGCACGTGGATGCCGCCTTGAAACAAAGGCGCTGTGACGTTTCACACGCGTTCAGTTTTCAAAGCGGCAGCACTTTCAAACGCAGTTTCGTAGTGGTGGTGAAAGTGACTAGAAGATGACATAGCTTTGTCGCGCTTTCAGTCAAACCTCCAGATTGTCAGGGCGCATTTCCCATTGATATTTTAAGAAAGAAGACGTAAATGAAGACACAAGGTTACCGTTCTTAGTGCGAGAGGAAGAAGAGGAAATGAAATAAGCAGCAAGAACTACTGTTAATTCAGAAAGTATTCTTTGCCTTGGGGCTTCTTCTCTGGGTCACAGCAACAGGAACGTCTGCATTGCCATCTGGGAATTTCTTAGACACACAAGGAGAATTACTTGTTAAGTTATTCCAACCAATCAAAATTTAGTACTTCGCACTTCTCACTAATTGATTGTATTCCATATCATAGTTCTAGACTTACTTTGTTGGTCCGTAAACTTCTCATTCTTCAATTTTTCTATATTCCTTAGAAGACCGATTATTTCATTTTACTACATCGAATTTTAAATTTTGTCCCTGATATTAACCGCTGGTTTAATGGTCAATCCCCCGTAGTGGGTACGAGCCAAAGGCAGATGATCCGGCAAGCAAGCCGATCCCCCTCAGTGGGTAGGTCCCAATCATCCAAGGAGCATCACCATCAAGCAAGCAAGCAAGCAAGGTGACCGTAGCGGCTTTATGATTGTCGGTGTCTTTACAACATTGGCGCAGTGTTCTGCAGGATCCTGTACTACGCGCCTGAACGGCTCCAATTTCCCGAGATCTATGAGATTTGACGTGGCTGCAAGCCGTGTGGGCAATTTCAAGCCGGCAGGCGTTGCATGCTGCGTCTATTGCGGAAAGTCGACCTCTTCGAGCGAGCTTTGACCGTTCGGTAACACATTGCCCATTCTCGAAGAAGGCAATGAGTGGCCATGAACTTAGAACTGCTGGGCTGCATAGGGAAGAGGGACCACAGGAAGTCAGACTTGCAAAAAAAAGAGAGCGTTCACAGCGACAAACAGCGCTTTAAGAAGGAACATTTTCCAAAATTTAATAAGGTTACAGGAAGAAAACAACGAGCGACCACAAGCTCTGCTGGAGATTATAATGCAGATACGCCTTGGCAGATCGCTGAAATTAATTAAACGAGAGATCTAAGACGTATCCTGATCAATTACTGCTCAGGCCTGGCTTCACTTCTATGAAGGACACTTAAGGACACTTCCCATTTCCCTGCTGACATCACCGACCTAAGTGTCCATAGCGACCCATTGTCGATAAGACTAGATGTGGCCTCACCTTACACTAAAATTCTTTATGACGGCGGCATTCATGCAGTAGAACGACAAATTCTATGAGAAATCTGTTGACATCTCTACAATAGCCACGTAACTAAAGCTCATCTTAGAGGCTATCAATATTGGGTTCAGGGGTGGACACTACGTAGAAGTCCATGACACTTGAATGGGCGTCAAATTGGTTTAAATTACGCGAATATATTTACGGGCTAACAAGAAATTAATTGTATTTCAGCGACAGAACGGCAGCCCTACTATAATAAACATTTTATCGACGACTTTTCCCTTACCTGGCACTACAAGGAAGCTGAACTCCTGATTTTACTGCAGACTTTAACAAGGTTCCTGCTTTCATTTCATTCGCATAGACGTTCACGCTAAAATTTCTGTTTCCTGGATCTCGCAGCGTCCCTACGCGGCAAAAAACTAGCTACTGAAGAGTTTAGCAAACAAACTGACGTTCACGGACATTTTTTATATTCAAAGCAGTTATAGGAAACACTGCAAGATCCATATACCCCATAGGCAAGCGCTTCGCTTCAGAAATTATTCTCTGAAAGTTCAGATTTGCTTAGAAACTGCGATTAGCTTCGCATGCCCTAACTGCACGAAAGTGCCCGCCTTTATGTTTTTATTCACGTTACCAGACGATGGACTGCTGGGTGCTTCTAAAACCCAATTAACACACTGTGCAACGAAAATACATCAATCTAGTCGGCACACTCTGCGTCGATTCCAAACGTTAACATAATCCTCAAATATCACTGTAACATTATAATGTAGAGCAATCAACTCACATACGTGCTTGTGGAGCCTCCGTCATCACTCTATCGACACTAGAGATACATATGAGATACACTAACGTCAAATAAAATAACGCCTGTTCATGTAGGATGTCATCCATGTAACGAGACACGCTGAAAGGTGTGCCCTTACATATCGACTTCGCGAAATGTTAGGAGCGCTGCGTGAAATGTTTGACTCGGAATGAAAAGCAATTTCGACAGCGATACGAGCAATTTAATCAATTTGCTGGAATGCTCGTCGTGTAACTTCAAATATACTGGCCAAACGGAGACACATTTCCGATTGCGCTTTAATAACCATAGGTCTCTTGTCTTGGTCCTGCCTGGCCTTCCCGTGTCCAAGCACGCCGCTACCCCAGGTCGCTCTCTTGACAAGCTAACCACCACAATACTAGAATCCGGTTTTAAACCACACTACGACAGGGAGCTTCGCGAATATTTTATCATTTACGCCAGTATTACAGATGAATCAATCATCGTTGTCCGCATACTCGTTAGTCCGTTGCTGGAATCGAATCTTTGGCGACATCAATCGAACCAATTTCCTGACCAGAACGCGTTTGTGCACTTGCTCCCAGTTTTGTCACGTTGATGCTGATATTTTTCTGCTGTACATTTCACTCAAGACGAATGCGACTTATAGACATTTTTTAAACTTCTCGTTCCATTTGGTCAGAGTGTACTTACGTTACAACTGCCATATATACTGCTGTGTGTACTTTGTGTTTTTTTTTTACCTTGTGTTGCCACGTTTCCAATATGCACTACTATCACCAAACAAAATTCTGCGGGAATCTGCACATTTGTCTGTCAACAGTGAATGCCTGTCTGTAGAAATCTGTTAGCAGTGAAAATGCACATTGGGGGCCCCCATATCATGTAATTAATTTAGCAGTGCGCATCACAGTTATATGTGTGTATGTATGCCCTGACGACCGGTTACCTGCCGCGACGTTGGCAATAAATCATTGTTTTCCAAGAAGAAATTCATGGAATACTCACACACACACACACACACACACACACACACACACACACACACACACACACACATATATATATATATATATACATATATATATATATATATATATATATATATATATATATATATATATATATATATATATATATATATATATATATATATATAGGGCGCCCCAGCTACTCCTAGCCAGAACCTAACCATATGCAGATGCGCTTGATGACGCGGCCAAATTCATGTTGCTGTCTATTAGCTAATTTTCAGTGCTGTCAGTTTTTTCATTAGGAAAGCTTAATTAGCCTCCTTCTAAAGCAACGAAGCTGTGCGAGAAATTCCTATGGGAAAGCTGAAGATCCGTTCGCAAGCGTCTGATAAGACAGTTTGTAACTTTCTTTTATGCATTAGGGGTTCTCTGCTTATTGCTGGTGCTTACGAAATACTCATATATAACACGTGACGCGCTAGCTTGAGCGCCGTAATTGCTTTGCTCCCTTACATTCTGCTAACAAGTGATATCCTTCTGCCGCGGCGGCTCATAGCATTGGTAAGCAGACTTAACGGTTATCGCTTATGCTGCAACCAGCAAGAGGTTCGACATCACGCACTTACCACCACTATCCCTATCCTGCCGCCTTAAAGCCGGAGGACACGTGGCTGAATGCAGTGGTCGTTTTAAGACGGAACGTTAGGGAGGAAAGAAGAAAACGAACGGCAGAAGGCAGGGAGGTCAACTAGACACATATCCGGTTGGCAACACTACACTGCGGAATTGGAAAGGGGGAGTATAAAGATAGAGAGAGAGTAGGGAAAGAAAAGAAAAAAAAAAGGTCAATAAATGCGCTGATGCGTATGTGGCGGTGGCTGTATACAATAGCCGCAGGCGTTCACAGAGGCGTGTAGTCCTCAAAAAGCACAAAAGCGCTTTTACTGCTTCGTGAGACGACGAGCGATGCGGACGGCGCAAAGCGATAGAGAACAGTAATTACTGGTTAGAAACTAGCTAGTGAAGTGGGTTTATCGCGGGGGGTGGAATGTATATAATCACTATTGGGTTTTGACGTCTAAAAACCATGATATGAATGTGAGGGAGGCCGTAGTGCAGGACTATGGAAATTTCGACCAGCTGGGGTTCATTGGTGTGCACCTAAAACGAAGTACACAGGCCTCAAGCATTTTTTTCTGCCATCGAAAATGTGGCCACCGCATCCAGGATTTGATCCCGCTTCCTTCGGGTCAGCAGTCCAGCACCATAACCGCTAGACCTCCGCGGCGGGTGATCGCGGGGATCTGCAGGACGCAGAAAAACACTAATGCTCAATTGATTAAAAATTAGAAATGTTTAATGAGACATTTTGCAATCCTGTCCAACTGAAATTTTCTAACTGGAGTTTTTCCGCAAGCTGTGTTGCTGTCGAAGTTCTTTAGTTATTGTTGCCTCACTAAACTGGTAAACCGAACAAAATAAACAGTGTGCCTTACTCTTTGTAATATTCAGCCGCCTGCATTTGGTCGCGCAACAAGCAAGGCGGCATTGTATTTTGAACAATAAATTTTAATAAGATTACCCTTTCACGTGATTTAAAAAAGGCTCATGAAAAATATCCAGATGGTGAAGATCAACCCATTATTTTCTCTGGGCTCTCACATTTTCCAGCTTTCCTTGAGGTTAGTTGATTCATTTCAAGTATGACTTGAGGCTGAAACCCATGCCAGGAGCATTAATTGTCTCACCAATGTTTCGCCACTGCCTTCTATATTTACTGAATTCGAATATTAGTAGTTTTTGTTTGACTTAATATAACACAGCGGCTCCTTTTGATATGTGTTCATCTGTCATATAGACATGGTTGAAGGCAGAAATTGACGCTGCTAGCTCTCAGGTCATGGCGAAATGTAAAATACTTACTTCGAATAACCCCGGTAATACGACCGATTGAATGAATAAGTATTCTCAGTTATTTCCCGCTTCTGGTCTACCTTGCACAGTATAGTAGTATTCTCGGTTGAGTTGTATGTCCATATTGGATCTGATGTTTCTAAAAACTGAAACCAATAGGGAAGAAAAGCAATTATGTTAAATTCTTCTGTCACGTCCCATTGTAGTATTTACATTCGCCACCAGTTCAATAATTGCAACAAGGTTTCAGTAAACTGCTCGCTAGTTAGTATGGATGTTTTATTGACTATCGAGCAAGGTGTGGTTTTACTCTACATTGTAATACAATTTGCGGCACACAAGCCACTGTGGTCTTCAGTTTCCTTACTAAATTATATTCTTAAGTTCACAATTATAGAATTACCACTTGTAGGCGGTGAAGGTACTCTGTACGCATATTGGCTCTTTGTCTACGGCGAAGCCATGGTGGTGTTTGCATAGTTACGTGAACAGCGTGGGAAAGGCAAAAGGACGAGAAACCGACGAGGGGCTGTCGCTGTTACTTTCAATTAGAATTTTTAACACGGTACATCAAACATGAACACATGATAGCACACATGAACACAGCTCATTCGTTTGCGCAGGAAGACGGGAAGTGATACTGGAGAGATGACAGCGAAAACGGAAAAAAAATGCAGTAAAAAAAAACCAAATGTCAAGCGGACCTGTGTATAGGTTACACATTCGGAAAAAAATAAGGTAATCTATTTCATAACGAGGGAGCGCAAAGTCAGCACCAGTGCTAGTCGATTTATTGACTTTGTGCCTCTCTCGCGTTGTTCTCGTAACTATGGAATACCGAGTAGCCCCGGTAACACACCTTAGATGTGCACAAAATCGTGCGATAATGACACGTCATGATGACGTCACAGTTACCCCATGATGACGTCACAAATTTCCGACATGTGTCGTCATGATCGTGTCATATGGTGACGTCATCACGTGATAGCGATTTTTCGTGTCGCTGTTCTACACTGCGCCAACGCCGCCGATCAATTTTCGCGTTTCACAAGGCTACCGTTTTCTCCGTAAAAGAATAGCGAATCAGTAAACTTGCAACGGGCGCTTCACTGGAATATTTTGTGTTGGCGCACTAAAAGCGATCTGCTGGAAAAAGAGTTAGGACAATATCAGAAATTTCGCGTTTCAGAAAACTTCCGACTTCGAGAACATTGAATTCCTAACCCTCACTTCCGTAATTGCGTGATGAACCTTTCAGAAATTTGGGCCTTGCTAGAGGCTAATGACCACTCGAAAGAACAAGACAGACGCTGTGACGATTCAGCCGGGTAATAAAGTTCCCAGAACGGCCGCC